>CAUYLG010052470.1:0-132192 GCA_963573385.1 Cacajao melanocephalus | reverse complement strand
GGTGAATCTGACGATTATGTGCCTTGGGGTTGCTCTTCTTGAGGAATATCTTTGTGGTGTTCTCTGTATTTCCTGGACTTGAATATTGGCCTGTCTTGTTAGGTTGGGGAAGTTTTCCTGGATAATATCCTGAAGAGTATTCTAAGAATGACATCAAAGAAATACTTCCCTTATCATCACCTTGCAGCAGAACTTAGGACCTTGACATTTGTGTTCATAATCTTACAGTGTAATTTCCCTATTGATGAATACTTAAAGGCCCTCCAGACTCTTGGAACTGCATGTCATTGGAGGCCTTAAGGTAAAGCTAATGAGGGAAGTTTCTTAAGGGACAGCTAACCAGGGAACTTTACCCAGAGTCACTCATTCCATGAATTTGGCAATTTTTAAAAAAACATTTTGTATCTATTTTTATATTATTATTATTATTTTAGTATGCCCACCATGTTCTTCATCAAATAAATTTACTCAGCCTAGCTGGGCACAATAGCTCACACCTATAATCCCAGCATTTTGGGAGGCTGAGATGGGTGGATCACCTGAGGTCATGAGTTTGAGACCAGCCTGACCAACATGGTGAAACCCCATCTCTATTAAAAACACAAAAAAATTAGCTTGGCAAGGTGGCAGGTGCCTGTAATCCCAGCTACTCAGGAAGCTGAGGCAGGAGAATCGCCTGAACCTGGGAGGTGGAAGTTTCAGTGAACAGAGATCACACCATTGAACTCCAGCTTGGGCAACAAGAGGGAACTCTCTCTCTCAAAAAAACAAACAAACAAAAAATTAACCTTGTACCCATTAATGGAAACTACTTTACTAGAGTACTCTATCACTGGTTCCCAGTCTGGACTGTTTCCTTTGTAGGCCTGCTCTACAGTTTTCATTTTTTAATTTTAGACATAATTTTAAATTTAATTATAATTAAAATTTCTGCAAATATGCTCTTGTTTTTTGGTTCTTTTTCATAGTATTTTGTTTTTGTTTTATAGATGTAATTTTAAAAAATATTTCTGAGTTTATTCATCACTATTCCCTCCCCCGATTTCTTTTATGATGTCTGTTATCTTCATTTCCTCTGGTGTCAATTTTTAGTTTTTTTAATTTTGGCTATTCTATCTCATTCTGCTGCTTTACTCATATTTCTGGTAATACCAACTATTAAAAAAAAAACTATCATTAATAAAAGTCCATGAGTTTTGTGTTAAAACTAATTCCCATTTGGAATTCTCACCTGGAGTTCTGTGTGAAGTAAGCAAATGTGAGACTTTGCTTTAGGGGGATCAGCAAGAGAACTAGGAAGCCATCTGTCAGGCTACAGGGTCACTCAAATTCAAGAGTGAAGGTTTCACTAGAGACCTAGCAATTTGTTCAGTTTCACTGAGAAAGTGTCAACTGTTTTTGCTGGAGGTAGATACCAGCTGCCTGATTTTTGTTTGCATTACTGTAGAGGACAACAAGTGAAAATTTGCTCTAACACGGATCTTTAATTAATCCCTTTATCTTCAGTTTCTTTTTCTTACCCATCCTAAACCTTTTATGTTTAATTGCATTTATAAAATATGGATCTATAAAAAACACAATTTTATTTTGTATGTTTATTTTGTTTTGGTTGTTTAGATTTGGCTTATTTTATATAAAGGATATAATCTTTACATATTAATCTGCATGTTTCTTCTTTTTATTGAACACTTGGGTGAAATATCTTTCACTTGGATGTCTATCCATATCAGGATATAAACCTACCTCATTTTACTTAACTGCTCTTTTTTCCAATATTCTATTTATCTTACAATATTCCTATTGATGCATATTAAGTTGCTTCTGAATTTTAGGCTGCTGTGAGCATCTTTATGCATGCTACCTTGTGCACATGTGTGATTTATTTCTGCTGGATACACAGATACCTGAAAGTGATTATTAGAATGAAGAGTATGCTCATTTCAAATGCAATAGCTTATGACATATTGATTTCCAAATGGGTGGACACATTTATCAGTGTAGTATGAGGTAGTATTTTCTTACAGTTTGCCAACATTTGTTATTAAACTAATTAATATTTGCCAAGTGATGAGTGAAATCTTATATTGGTATAATTTCCTTTTCTTTTGTTGTGAAGTTAGTCATCTTTCATGTTTATTGTCCATTTGGGTTTGCAGTTTTGTGAATTGCCCCATTTGATATTAGATTTCTCTGTGTTTTTGTTTTGCTTTTTGTCTTATTGGCTTGTTGGGATTATTTATTAATTTTGTAACTTAATCCTTTGTATATTATAGGAATGGTAAATAGTTTTACCCAATATGACAGTTGTCTTTTGATTATTAAATGATACATTGGATCATTCTCCCATTTGGACTTTTACACATATATATTTATATGTTGTAGAGAATAACATGATATAAAATTATTTTTGACAGTGAAAGTAAGAAAAAAGTGGGAAGTATCTAAAACACGTGCCAACCAATATAGGGCAAAAAGGGGCCAAAAGACACATACACACATGAACACACACATACATCATTGTAAAATGCCTTCCAACAATCTCAAAGGGAAAAAAATATAACTGTGACAAGGTCCTGGAGCAGGTGGCAAAGTTAATAGAATCAGGTTTGCCAAGGAGAACAGAAGCCTTCTATTTCTCTGAAAAGAAGGAAAGATAAGAGGACTGACTTGGAATCAGAGTTAGACAGGGGAATAGAAGATGGTAAAGTAGTGAAACTTATATATAGCATTACCAGATTTAACAAATAAAAATATAAGACATCCAGTTAAATTTGTATTCCATACAGTAAGAATTATATCATGAAATACCCAGTTAAATTAGCATTTCTTTTTTAGTCAAAGTGCATCTCAAACAATATTGGGACATACCTACACACAAAAAAGTATTCATTGTTTAAATTCAAATGTAACTGGACATCCTGCATGTTATGTGGCAATCCCACTCAAGCTGTGGCTCCATTATTGATTGAAGAGCAAGATCAGCTGTGAAAACTTGGAGCTTTAGTCTGAGAAATATTTATCTACTGGATATTTTAATGACTCTTAATGACTCACAGACTTTCTAACATAGTATATTAAAAAACAAACTGCTAGGCTGGGCACAGTAGCTCACACCTATAATTCCAGCACTTTGGGAGCCTGAGGTGGGAGAATTGCTTGAGGCTCAGAGTTTGAGACCAGCCTGAGCAACAAAGCAAAACCCCATGTTTTTAAAAAATAAAAATAATAAAATGACATCCTTAGTTACTCAAGCCAGAAGCCCTTCCTTGATGTCTTCTTCTACCTTACTGCCAATATGTAATTCATCAGCAAATGCTGACCAATCTGCCTTCAAGATATACCCGAAACCCTATACATTTCTTTCCATCTCCACTTTGTCATCTGTATTGAGAACACCTGATCCCAGGACTGGATTATTCCAGTTGACCAAGGTGAACTTCACGCATTTCCTCACCACACATCCAGAGTGGACCATTTTCCCCCCAGCTTGTAAACATTTAGTTGGTTCCCTGTAAATCCATGCAAAATAAAACTCCTTATCACAGCCTACAAGACTAAGTATGAGCCAGCCCCTGCCCATCTTTCTACTGTTACCTTATGCTGTCCACCCACCCACCCTAGCTCACTGGGTTTCTGCACCTGTGATCTTTGATTTTAGTTCCGTTTCCTTTCCTCCCTTAACACATTTGCATACACCGTGTTATTGGTTTTCTCTAGGTTTTAGCTGAATATGACCTCTGCAGGACACCTTTCTTCCTGACCTTCTTCAACATTGGCCTAGCAGGCTGGGCACAGATTTTACTTCCTCCAATGATGCCAACCTTGAGAAAAAAACTTGAGTGACTTTGAAGGATGTAATTCTGAACCCCACAAAAATGAATGAAATGAGCACATTCTGGTCTCTATTCTGTCTTACTTTATGTTCCCTGTGAAGTTTCTGCTCCAAGCGAACTAGGTTATTTCCTTCCCCAGATCATTCCACATGCATGTATTGCAAGCAAACTTCCCTTATTAGATTGCCTCCCCCAACCTTTAGTTTGTCAGGGTAGTAGTTTTCCCTCAATCCAACTGCACTTCTGCTCCCTCCATGAAATTCTGGGGCATTCCTCCTGCCTTCTCTAAATTTTACCTCCCTTGAACTACTATTATTCTGGGTATTGTGTTCTGAGGCAGAGAATTCATGGAGCCAGACATTCTTGGTTTCAGTCCTACCACTGCCACTCCTCAGAGCTGTAGTTCCTCATCTATGAAATATGGATGACAAGACAATACTTAACAGATTTGGAGGAAAGAAAACAAGATATAATAGCAGAGTTCCTGGCACACAGCAATTTACATTAGTTTCTGTTTTTCTTTCCCTTTATTTTGTTTGATATGTAGAGTATGCCACCATGAGATCTGATGAGTTAATATAGATTGATAAGAGGGCACTAATAAGGAAGAAAATTAATAGAGTCCCAGGACTGGCAGAAATCTTGGAGATCATTGAGCCGCTGATTAGCGCTCTCCTTAGGTCATTCCAGACTATTCCAGAAGAACAGCTATTGTCTTCTGAAATGCCCCTGTAAAGAGTCTATTACAAACTCATCTCCAAGAGGCTCCTGAAGGAATTAGAGACTGAAATTTATTCTTGTCTCATCATAGGAATCACTAGAAGATGGACGCCCTTTTCCTTCTTATTCCTGCTACACATACACCATCTAATTCTGTCTCAAATGTGGAAGATTCTGATAAACTAAAAATATTGTTTTCTAAGTGTTTACTCTTTAAGATGGATACGTTTAAGATACCGACACTGATATCTTTAAGATGGATATCAGTTATAGCTAATTGGGGTCATCATACTTGCTTCCAAATTACATTTACTGTAGTCTAAAGTGAACAGTTTCAACTTCTACAATGTTTCACTTTCAATATCTAAAAAATTATTTTAAATATGTTTTAACTTGAAAAAGTTGCTTATCCCTTTCTCCTTGGACCGTAACAAGAAAAAATTTTCAATGAAGGGAAAGAAGAGATACTTTTGTGGATTTTTTTTCTTTTAAAAGTATCTGTATTTTGAAAATGAAAAACATTAATTATAATTCTGAAGGAGAAAAAAATCACAGTGTAGATTGTATATAAAGTTATTACATGTACAATGACTAGAAAACACCATACTACAGTTTAATTGGCATGAAGTATTCATTTCTTACCATTGTCTTAGGTAATGGCAAAATTAAATCTGTTGACATAATTTACCTTAGTGCAAGATACCTTAGTGCATTCTTCAGTCATTGAAAGTCTCTGGAACCTGAGCATCTTTACTTCCAGTCTCTCTAATGGTCCCTACCTGGATGCAGTACAAGATGCTGAGCCTCTTCTTTGCATATCAGATTCTGCTTAATGTCAATTATGAGGTGAACAGATTGGCTAATACAATAAATAGTGTTGTCCTTCTCATTCCCTTTTCCAAGGTCTTTTCATTGGCTGGTGAGAAACAGAAATGAAACCTCTTTCAGGTTCTGTTTGGAGGACAATATGGCTTTGAGAAGCCAGATTAGGAACTTGAAAAAGGAAACACCATTTTCCAAGTGGATTTGGTTCTAATCAATCTGTTCTGCAGAGAAATTTTTAAGTGGAGGGAAAGGAATGACTTGATCAGCTAGGTTGGGGCACTCTGGAGGCCTATCAAAGAGTTGGATTTATTTGTATTTATTTACATTTGTGCCAGCAGGGAAACCTTTTGAGGAAAGTACACTGTATGTGCATACTAAATATCAGTTACATTGGGTTCCTATGTTCACGTCCCTCATAAAACATGATTGGAGCACAATAAATATGGAAATACAAAATGCATTAAAGTGTTGTTAGTTGAAGCAGTTGTAAGAATTTCTTATACATAGATATAAAGCCATGGCTCCCGTGAGAGCATCAGGCAGGATGTTTCAGGCAATTTTTCCCCTGTAGACCTGGAAAGCATTGGACATTATAAAAATCCTTGTTCATTTAAAGTAGATTTATATCAGCCACCGAAAAGACCTAAACTATCAATACTTTGTATGTCTTATATGATAGACTTTGTCTCCAGGTGAAAAAAAACTACAAAAGCCAGAAGAAATGTTGGGCTCTCATTTTATTTTGGAATTCACCTACACTAATGCTGGAGAGAGTGATTTTCTAATTTTTATCATCTATATATAATATATAAAAGAATAATGGTTAAGTCAATTAATTATACATTTATCTCTTCAATAAGTAGCTTGCAATGTCACTTTAGGCAAGTCCTATATCTTTTCTAATGTCTCCCTTTCCCCAGTAATTTAGGACTGGAGAGGAGTTAGTAGGAAGGAAGAGTCTTTGAAGTTAGATGCACCAGGTTGTAATTGCACTGCCACCAACGAATAGGTCTGTTACTTTATGCTGTTTATCTAACTTCTCTGGACCTCTTTCTTTTAAGTTTTAGATAAGACAGGAAGTGAGTAGAGTAGTATGATAACTGGTGCCTAATAAATATTAAGGAGGTAATAAATATTAACATATTTATTTTTTTATTATTATTGAGTAGCTATTATTGTAACATTTATTATGTGTCATGTACCTGGCAGACATAATATAGGAATATGGATTCCAAGATGTCAACTAAGTGCAATTGTACAATTGTATATCAAGCACCTACCAAAAGGAAAACATTCTACAAGACTTTTTTTTGTTTTGAGATAGAGTTTCTGTCTTGTTGACTGGGCTGGAGTGCAGTGGCAAGATCTCAGCTCACCACAACCCCCACCTCTCAGGTTCAAGCGATTCTCCTGCCTCAGACTCCAGAGTAGCTAGGATTACAGGCATGAGCCACCACACCTAATTTTGTATTTTTAGATGTTTCTCCATGTTGGTCAGGCTGGTCTCAAATTCCTGATCTCAAGTGATCCATTGTCCGCCTTGGCCTCCCAAACTGTTGGGATTACAGGCATGAGCCACTGCGCCCCGCCTCTATGAAACTTTGTAAAACCACAAAAGATGTATGTGATAAAGTACGGCCCTTTAGGGTTCTTTAAAAAAGGAGGAAGCATGTCTAATCCTCTCAACAACACTGCAGACGAATAAATATTGCTGGCATCACATCTTCAGTATCTAGCAAAGAACACTAGATCTCTGGATAGAGGTAGTCAAGTATGACTTCACAAAAACAATGACACTTGAGGAAGAGAAAGACAGAAAGAAACCAAAGGTTCAAAACAGTGTTTCAGACAGGATGAAGAACATAGACTAAAGCATTGAGTCAAAAAGTATATAGCAGCACATTTGGGGCCTGGGGGAATAGTAATCTCAGCTAAAGAAGAGGCTTTATTTAGGCCCTAGTAGGAAGAAAGCAAGACAGCTAGGCTTGGGCTTGTAGCCACATAAATTCCAGAGCTACAGCAGTCCCTAAATTAAGGAAACAGTCCATAAATCGCGGTTATTAGTTGTTTCAACGTAGTGAAGATTCTAGTAAATACCATGTGTGGCTATTGGGGTTAGAGAAGGGAAGATGTCTGGGGCAGGGGGATTGGGAGAATAGGATGTGGATTTTGGATCTTTTTTTTTTTTTGGAGACAGAGTCTCACTCTGTCACCAGGCTGGAGTGCAGTGACGTGATCTTGGCTCACTGCAACCTCCGCCTCCCAGGTTCAAGCGATTCTCCTGCCTCAGCCTCCTGCATAGCTGAGACTACAGGCATATGCCACCAGCCTGGCTAATTTTTGTATTTTTAATAGAGACAGGGTTTCACCATGTTGGCCGGGATGGTCTCCATCTCTTGACCTCTTGATCCACCCGTCTCGGCCTCCCAAAGTGCTGGGATTACACTTTGAGAGGCCACCCGAGCCCGGCCGGATCTAGCTTTAATTATTCTGTTTCATTTCCAAAGAGGAGCGTCCACAATGCATTCTTTGACAAACCCTTGTCTACAAAATGTTACGGGTTCAATGATTAGCTTAAATTATTGAAAAGGCAAGCTAGGTCTCTTCTTGCAAGAAACATTGTTCTTTTCCTTTCTATTTTTCCCTGTATGAAGATGTACCCTTTTCTTTGCTGGACACCATTAAACTCATTCTCTTTCTGGAGAGTTTGAGAAAATGTGCTTTTCAAAAGCCCTTAAGAGCAAATTGGTGAAATAGCACTGAGAGTGAATGTGTTACACAACTAATAAGCCCTGTTACTCTCCATCCAGGCAGGAAGGTCTGAGCAAAGAGCATTCCACAGAAGGCCCCCCATGCAGCCCGTAAATGGTGTGAAGCGCCTGCTTAACATTCAGTCTGGTGGCTGAGGTCTGACAGTTTACTTTGAGCACTGACTCCAAGGTTGAGAGCAACATAAGGTGGCCACGGAGACTTGAGGCTTCATCAGGAGTAGAAGAAGGAAGCCACGCTTGTGGTTGTTGTTACCACTGGGGGATATACTACAGAGAGCTAGTCCTAAGAGAGAACCTAGCTGTGCAACTGGGCAAGCCCATGAGAAATGTGTAAATTCAATGGAATAGGAGAGGTAGTCAGTGGAAGAATTTGCAGGCTAGAAGATTCCTATTTGGTCTTTTGCCCTAAGGTGCTGGTTCTCAAAGTGAGATTCTCATGTCAGCAGCATTAGCATCACCTGGGAACCTATTACAAATGCAAAATTTCACCTCCACCCAGACCTACTGAATCAGAAACTCTGGAAGTGGAGCCCAGAAATCAATTTTAACAAACCCTCTCAGCTCAAGAACTACTGCCTTAGGAAATAAACTCAGTCCCCAGATCTTTTCCTTTTGGTGCTAGGAAGTTAGTATATTACAGAACTAAAGTCAGAATTTCGTTTCTGTCCAGTGATCTTTTTATGATGGTGTGATGAGGCTAATCCACTACCAATGCAAATCAGCATTAAACTGACACTATTTCAAAACTTCCAAAGGTTGTTGATAGGAAGAATGAGAAAACTCATGCTAAAACTTCCTATCTGGTTATGCAATTGCTCCTAAATTCTATTGCATTTTGAAATTCAATCCAAGATTTTATTCTATTTTAGGCATTTTGTTCTATAGTAATAGGCACTTAAGAATCTTGTGGGTTTTTTATGCATATTTGAGGACTTGCTTTCTCATCTAATTGATTTTTTGCATCTCGGCAAAGTAAAGGATGTATTTTTCTAGATAATTATATCTTTAGAACAAGACTAGTCACATATACTGGCCTGCTGTCAAATGACTATTTCTAATTTTGACTGTGTTTTAGGTAAGCACTCACTCAATCAGCACTAGTTTATTAAGAGCATTTTTTTTCTGCCCAGGAATGTACTGGTCTTCTGAGTATACTGAATTAAATACAAGGCCACTACCCTCAAATAAATTTAGATTTACATAAGGATAAATCTGTCAGAAAATAGACGAAAGTGTCAGAAAATATACCAAACCATATTCAAAGTTAGCTGATGTAGTACAGCCTGAAAATCCCATAAGAGGTGCCAAGATTCCTTATTTTCATTTGACTCTAATTGGAGAATTAGTAGTCTGAGTTCTCCTTTATTTTTTTCTGTGATATAAATGCTATCTTCTGAAACTATTATTCTCCCAGTGCTCTATTGTGTTATTCATGCCTTCTCTCACCTGTTTATGCCTGAATATCTTGATTCAAGTCAACCATTTATTGAAATTACATTTGAGAAATCAAAAGAGCAGCTTTTCTATGGGAAAAAAAAATGAGAGTGAGGGTGTTAGTGTGGGGCTGACAAATGGTGTATGCAGGTAATTCCACCTGAGACAATTGATGTTCCTCTACAACAGGAAACCAAACAAGATGAGTTTTTTCCCCAGTCCTCTGGGAAAATCATTCAAATATGCACTTTTATCAAACTCTAATATTGTTCTTGTTTTTTTTCCTGTTTGCTTTGATGAAGCTGATAATAACAGAAATTTACATTTATTTGCATCTTTCTACTAGAAGTCACTGCAGCATCTCAGAACATCATTTTAAAGTGCATATGCCTATAAGTGGCAAAAACATGAAATGTCATACAAATGTAGGCAGGGAAGTTCAGGAATAGATTCATTTCAAGAATGAGCTGTGAGCTTGCATCCCTCTTTGTTTTTGAACTGGGTAGTACGTAGGGAAGCATCTTTTTCTGTGAGTCTTCTTCAGGCTGAAGAGATTATAAAAGCATTTCTTCCCAGCAGTGAGACTAAAGCTTCCCCCATTTCCGTTTCCATTTCTAACCATACCCCAAACACATGCACACCACACACACAAACTGACTGGAAATAATACAGAAACGAGTTTTAAAGATCATCTGTTACATTCATTTCACTTTACAGATTTGAACAGTGTATCTCAGAGAAAATAAATGATGACTCCAAGGCCACAAAGCCAAATAAAACAGCAGATAGAGAATGAAAGAAGGAAAGCCACCCCATTCCCATAGCTGTACCCTCCAACACCTCAACATCCCATAGGCTCCACGCTCAAGTTCAAAACTCGTATTAAGGAATCTCACCTGCTTTTTTTTAAATTTCATTTTTAATTTTAGGCTATTTCTTGATGCAGATTGCCTTTTTCACTTGATTGACTAGTTGTGAAAGAATACTGGTCCCTTCCAGCTCTGAAATGTTGAGATTCTATGATTTAGGTTAATTTGCGTGAGTCAATTCTAAAGGCATTTGCTGGAGCTGATGCAGAGTGAAAATAGATCTTGGCAGTTTCAGAGTTAGTTACTCTCTTTTATACATTTGTAATTTTGTGATTTACTTCCTAGAGGTTCTAAGGTGCATTGGTGGCCATGGGGAGGCATGATTTTAAAGAGGAATTAAAATAGAAAATTTGGAAAACTTACAAAAATAAGAGGCGAAACCTGAGTTAACAATTTAAAAAGAGGATTTTAATACCCATTTTTAGACTGCATTCTAGCCTGGGCAATAGAACAAGAATCTCGTTCTCTCTCCCTCTTTCTCTTCCGCTTTCATTCTCTCTTACATTCTTTTTTTTCTTTCTTTCACTCTCACTTTCTTTCCTCTCTTTTTCAAAAAAAGAAAATAAGAAGAATATATACAAAAATTCCAAAGACCTTAAATATTACAAATTCTTTGTGTTTTGTTTGTTTGTTTGTTTTGGAGACAGGGTCTTTCTCTGTCAGTTGCTCAGGCTGGAATGCAGTGGCATGATCTTGGCTCAGTACAACCTCTGCCTCCCAGGCTTAAGTGATCCTCCTACCCAGCCTCCTGAGTAGCTGGGACTACAGGCATGTGCCACCATGCCTGGCTAATTTTTTATAGAGATGGAGTTTCACCATGTCACCCAGGCTGGTGTCAAACTCGTGGGCTCAAGTGATATACCCACTTTGGTCTGCCTGAGTGCTGGGACTACAGGTGTGAGCCACTGCACCGGCCATATCTTACAAATTCTTTGAACCCCAGACATGTTTTAGGAGATGAAGGGAGTAAATTTAAGTGACTTAAAACAGCTTCCTTCAGTATTCAAAAAGACAAAATGAAGAAGACATAGGAATGAATCCAGTATTCATCATTGTGAATTGTAAAATTGATACTTTTATACAGCCCAGTTACATTTTCCCCTCAAACACTTAAAAACTGTCCTGATGTTTTTCATATACAGTCACTTTGAAAGTAACATGATAGCCACTCTTTGGTACTGTTAATTTAGTGGTGTGGAGATCTAGAAATTTAGGAGAAGTTATTTCACATAGGGAGTCATAAAATTATTGCATACTAACCAAAAAATGTACTATTGTTTTATTGTCTTAAGAAAAATATTGCAGAATATCTACTTTTACTTGCTCTGAAACTTAATCTTTTCTGGTAACACTTCCTGTTAGAAATATTATTGGAAACAAGCAGATTAAGTGCAAATCATAGGATTTTTTTCTTTTAGGAATAATTTTTTATTCTGTCAGTGTACCTCAATTTAAAACTGCTCTAAGCATTTAAAATAATATTATAATACCTTCACTTTTTTTTTTTTTTTTTTTTTTTTTTACAGTGTAAAGTCCTGTTTTCATGTTATGGATATTTGTAAGTCCCACCTAAATTCATGTGACACAAATAATCACAACAAAACTTCACTTTTAAGATCAGTTGCTTCAAGCAGTACTGCTACACTGACTGCAAATTTTACTAAAATTGGAACATTAAGAAGTCAGGTAAGAATATATAGTAATTAATAACTTACGGTCTTTTTAAAATGACTGCTCATTTTACTTCTTATATACATGGAAGTTTGGTATCAGTTGTTAAAATGTACAGTGCTGGTGAGGTCTTACTATACCTGTTTTACCAAATCTCTTAAAATTTCAAGGTAGTAATTGGAACATATCTACTCAAATTCATTTTTTCCATTCCTCTCTCACTCTCTGAATATCTTCCTCCTGCCCTTCTATGCCACAACTCTACCAAAAGTAGAGGTCAGTAGAATCAATTTTTAAATTTTAATTTCATCAGCTTGTTTTTGTTCTCATTGTCTGGGCAGATTTTAACTGTAGAATTATGATCTTAAGAAGTGTGTTTGAATTTTGTCTATACAGTGTGTGTATTTCATTTAGAAGACTGCTCTATATAATGTGCTCTGTATAATGTGCTGGTTGTTTCAGGCATTGACCACATCTGCTCATTCAGTTGTGCACCATGGAATACCTCTGCAGGCAGGAACTGCTCAGTTTGGTTGTGGCGATGCTTTTCAGCAGACATTGATTATCTGTCCCCCAGCTATTCAGGGTAATCTTTTATTTAAATTTTGCTTTGAATCTAGGCATGCATTATTTTAAAATAAGTTTAGGAATCTGTTCATTAAATATATTGCATAATTTTTGCTGCATTTAGTGCTACATTTGAATTTAATTTAAGCTCTTCAGGCCAGGCACGATGTCTCACACCTGTAATCCAAGCACTTTGGGAGGCTGAGGTGGGTGGATCACTTGAGGCCAGGAGTTCGAGACCAGCCTGGCCGACATGGTGAAACCCCATCTTTACTAAAAATACAAAAAATTAGCCTGGCATGGTGACACGTGCCTGTAGTTCAGCTACTCAGGAGGCTGAGGCACAAGAATTGCTTGAAACTGGGAAGTGGAGGTTACAGTGAGCCGAGATTGCGCCACTGTACTCCAGCCTGGGCAACAGAGCATGACTATTTCTCAAAAAAAAAAAAAATATATTTAAGCTGTTAAATAAGATCAGTGACACTAATTTCTGGACTGGAACTCTATTACAGTCATCACTAACAAAATGGGTCATAAAACAGTTGTATTTCCTGTAGAGTCTAGCGTGATAAAATACCTTAATAGAGATTAACGAACTTGGGAAGCTACAGGTTGGCCTATACTGGATATCACTGCTGTAGACATTTGTCTACCAGTACTAAACATTAAAGTGACTGAGAGTTCAGTTATATGAAATTTTTGTCAAAAGAGTTTTGTCTGAAAATATTATAGTCTCATTCTTTACTGATCGCTTAGGTAATAAATAATGGATTGATTTTAATTAAATTAATGTTACTTCATTAGATAAAAATAGCCAATTAAATCCTCAAGTGGAATGGGTGACAGATACCTTTGGAGAGGCTATACATTCTTTTTTTTTTGGAGACAAAAGTTTTGCTCTTGTTGCCCAGGCTGGAGTGCCATGCCATGATTTCATGATTTCAGCTTACTGCAACCTCTGCCTTCTGGGTTCAAGCGATTCTCTTACCTCAGCCTCCTGAGTGGCTGGGATTACAGGCATGCACCACCATGCCTGGCTAATTTGTATTTTTAGTAGAGATGAGTTTCTTCATGTTGATCAGGTTGGTCTTGAGCTCCTGATCTCAGGTGATCCACCTGCCTTGGCCTCCCAAAGTGCCAGAACTGTAGGCGTGAGCCACCACCTGGCTGGCTATACATTCTGGGAAATCTCTTTGTGGTTCCTAGAGAATGATAGCAGCAAACCTTGCTACTGGAATAACTGGACTAAAACGCTACTTCTAAGTCTTTTCCTAGGATTTTGTCCTTGCTAGGCTTTAGCATCTAGTTATGTCTTAATGCAAGAGATCAATTACAGTTGAGGCCCTAAACCAACATGTCCAACTTAGTGGTGATATTGTAGAGAGTAAATGAAAACAGTTGGTGCTAAGTCAGGACCCTGGACTCTAGTTCTGTTTCTCCTGTTTGCTGCATCATTGTAGACTAGTCTGTTTACTTATTTCAGCCTTAGTAAAAGGAAACAGACTGAATAGATCATACATTGGCCATTTCTAACATTTTTTGATTCTGAAGGATTATTTATTATATATTTTTTGAGTGTCTCTTTTTTTGAGACAGTGTCTCATTCTGTCACCTAGGCTGGAGTGCAGTGGCACCATCTAGGGTCACTGCAACCTCCACCTCCTGGGTTCAGATGATTCTCATGCTTCAGCCTCCTGAGTAGCTGGAATTACAAGTGCGTGCCACCATGCCTGGCTAATTTTTGTATTTTTAATATATATAGGGTTTCACCATGTCAGCCAGGCTGGTTGGTCTCAAACTCCTGACCTCAAATGATCTTGCCGCCTCAGCCTCTCACAGTGCTGAGATTACAGTCATGAACTATGGTGCCTGGCAACCTACGCCTCCCAGGTTCAAGCGATTCTCTTGCCTCAGCCTCCTGAGTAGCTGGGATTACAGACATGTACCACCATGCCCAGCTAATTTTGTATTTTTAGTAGAGATGGGGTTTTTCCATGTTGGTCAGGCTGGTCCCAAACTCCCAACCTCAGATGATCCACCCACCTTAACCTCCCAAAGCGCTGGGATTACAAGCATGAGCCACCGTGCCCGGCTTATCTTTTTATATGGCTTATAATTGATGAAAAGTTAGAAACCTTTCTGTACATATAGTAACAACTATATGAATGGTTTATAATGTGGGATAACAGAAAGAAAAGGATTAAATACCATAGACACATTAACCCACTAAATGTCAAGAACAGTACTTTTGAATTATAATTGCTAGTGAGAGGAAGCACAGTATGTGTTAGCTTATATAACAGGTGCAGTTGCAGCAGCAGGACAGGTAGGCTCTGTAAATATGTTGTTTCTTATCTTAGTATAATGTCTGCCTTAGGAATGAAAGCACTCCCTCTAATCAGTCTTAGCATCTGACATGTAGATGTTATGTGGAAAACATAATGTAGAAAATTTCAGCATTTGGCTTCTTGCCCCTCCCCTTCATTTACCCCTTCCCTTCAGCATGTGCCAATTCATTTACAAGACACATTTAAAAATAGTTATTGGGCAGCTATTGGGGATAGCAAATAGGGTACATTGTGGTTTGTATTTTAAAATAAACTTTATGTCTATCCCTTTCACTTAAAAATTTTACCTTGGAGCTATCATGTTTAGGTAATGCATTTCATGTATTTTAGATATTATAATATATAGATATATAGGTGTATAAATACTATATCCATAAGACTGCTTATTTTAAAAAAATAAGCTTATTTTTAAAAATTAGCTAAGCTTTTATTTAACATAACTGAGTATTAGTTTTTATGTATTAAACAGGCTTCTAAAATTATTTAGTGATCTGAAAAGTTAGGTATTCATCCCCTCTGATGACTGCTATATTAGAGTAAAATACATTCCAGCAAAATTCTTTTGTTATACTAAAATAATATTCATGAGCTTTTTATGCCTTGTTCTTCAATTGTTAAAGCGAATATAATCAAACAAAGATAAAGTTTCAGCTAACCTAATAAGTATATAAAAATTGAGATATTAACCCACTGTTGAATCTGATCAAAAATAGATCTCTTGTGGAGAGAGTATATAGGAGAATCCTTCTCATCTTAAGGCATTGCTTGTGGAGAATTTACAGGCAATGAGATTTTTGTTCAGATTTGGGAATTTGCTCTGTTCATCCTTGTCAAAGTGAAGAGATTTTTTTTTTCTTCTTGAAGAGATTGTCTGTTGCTGAAATATATCTACACTGCCCGGGTGTGCTTTTATTCCATGTCTTGGAGAATTGGATGATCAAGACATGCTTTTTAGAAGGAGCAAGAAGATTTTTATTAAACTTGACTCACACCTGGCTCTTTAGGTGGAGCACAGAGAGGCAGAACACCTTGGTAGTAAGATAACAGTCTCAGTGAAGAAAATAAACAGGCTGAAATGGACATTCGCTTTAGGATTAACACCTGTATCAGTGAAATAGAAAATTTGAGGTGGTTTTACAATAGAGAAAGAAAACAATTGTAGTATTTTTCTCTATGACTGAAGAGAAACACTCAACATCACTTTTATCCCAAAATTGATTATATTATATTTAAATAATCTGCAAGCCCATGTTGAAAGTAACTGCTACAATAAACTGGCGTTATGAAATAGTGAAATTATTTTAGTTAATGTATTTTCTATCTTCGGGGATGTCCCTAAAATCTTTCAAAACTTTAAGTTGGAATGTGATACTACTTTGCTCTCTCAAAGTTCAATATTGTAAGACTTAATATTTGCAAGGTGCTTTGCAGTGAATAAAAAGATATATTAACATTATAGTAACATTAATAGGATTAACATGTCTGGTAATCCTGCTTTCTAATTTTTCTAGTGGGCAAACAAAATGATAGCACATTTGTTCTGGAGTTCCAGCAGCTCTCTGCTAAGAATATTTGTCAATTAAGCCTCACTGGGGAAACCTTAGTTGTATCATCAAATTAGGTAGATTAGGTTAGTTTTGCCTTTCCTTTGGACGTTGAAATGAGTGTGGCATCCCTGAATTTTCATCCATTATGTGAACCATTAACTCCATTAAATTATAAAGTTGTGATGCATTTGTTTTGCTGACAAGAGCATAAAGTTCTGTCACAGTTTTAAAGAAGAAGATACTAAGGATAGCTAAAAGTTTATATGAAAAGAAGAACATTTACCTGCTAGGTTGTCAGCATACTAAGCCAGATTCATCTTTCCAGATGGAACTATTTACAAAGAAAAATAAAGCTTTAATAGCAAACTTTAATAGGAGATGAGAAGTTTCAAGAAAATTAAATGGTTCAACTTTGTAGTATGCATTTTGAAATAGAAAGAGGAACTTTATAATAAATTTTGGAATGTTGTATATCACAAGGTGGACAAGAAGTACTTCATTTTCCTAATAGATTGTGCTGTTAGTGTTATGAAATTTTTATGCAGAGAATGGTTTTATAACTCCAATCAAGGCTGGATATGGCAGCTCATATCTGTAATACCAGAAATTTGGGAGGCTGAGGCAGGAGGATTACTTGAGCCCAGGAGTGCAAGACCAGCCTGCGCAACATAGATAGACTCTGTCTCTACCAAAAATTAAAGAAATTAGCTGGGCACGGTGGTGCACGACTGTGGCCTCAGCTACTCAAAAGGTTGAGGTGGGAGGATCCACTTGAGTACAGGAGGTTGAGGTTACAGTGTGGATCGTGTCACTGTGCTCCAGTCTGAGCAACAGAGCAAGGCCCTGTCTCAAAAAAAAAATTCTGTCAGAATTTAAGCAATTCTTTACATTTAAAATAATTGTATAAGTTAGATAAGAGGAAGATTTTTTTCTTTTATTTGATAACTGTTCTGTTTCACAGGTATTCCTGCAACACATGGTAAACCCACTAGTTATTCAATAAGGGTAGATAATACAGTTCCACTTGTAACTCAGGCCCCAGCTGTGCAGCCACTACAGATCCGACCAGGAGTTCTTTCACAGGTTGGTAATAATTCATTCTTTGCCATATATCAGCTTGTGCTGTTGGGAAATAATGAAAATGACCTGGATAGGGATTTAATCCATTTTATAGGTTATTGAGTTTAATGTTTATAATTGTTAGCTGTTATTTTAGATAGTTTTGAGTTTAAGATATGGTAAAGTTGAATTACTTACAACGTGTTAGTTTTTCTGTTGTTTTACTTCGATGCAGCAGACGTGGTCTGGTAGAACACAGCAGATGCTGGTGCCTGCCTGGCAACAGGTACCACCCATGGCTCCTGCTACTACGACACTAACTTCTGAGAGTGTGGCTGGTTCACAGAGGCTTGGAGACTGGGGGTAAGCTGAAAACAAAAGTACTTCTTTGTGAACAGTGTGCAAAATAGATCATGATTAAAGAAAGATCTTGATTAAAAACATTTTTCTGAACTTCTCCGTAGGAAGATGATTTCACGCGGCAATCATTATAACTCAGTGATACCGCAGCCTCTTCTGACCAATCAGATAACTTTATCTGCCCCTCAGCCAGTTAGTGTGGGGATTGCACATGTTGTCTGGCCTCAGCCTGCCACTACCAAGAAAAAGAAACTGTGCCAGAACAGGTTGGTATTGGTGCTTTAACTTTCCTCTGCATTTTGAGAATCTTTAAAATGAATTTTGCATGTACATTAAGGGTCACTCTGTTGTATTCAAAATGACCTCTTTTATAGCTTTATTACAAACACTAAGCCAGCTCCCTTCTCAATTTCTCAGAGGTATTTTGGTAAAACTAATGGAATGGGAGCCAGGAAGAGAGGAAATAAATGCTTTCAGTTGGTAAGATTGTCTTCATTGCCCTTTTGATTTATTATCTACCTGTAATGTAGCAATTGTAGACATTCAGATAGCACATTTACCAAAAAGTGACTATTTAAATGTATGTAAATGCATTTCTAGAGTTTTTTTTCTATTTCACAAAAACTCATGATCTGTTAGTGTGTTATATCATGAACTCGAACAAGTGAAGGTTTGCATTTTTCAGTTTAACAAGATATCTTATAAAATTGATTATACATATTTTGATTGTGGAAATTGTAAATTATTCCTTTGGTTGCAGGAGTAATTCATTGCAGAATACCAATATCCCACATTCAGCATTTATTTCTCCAAAGATAATTAATGGGAAAGATGTCGAGGAAGTAAGTTGTATAGAAACACAGGACAATCAGAACGCAGAAGGAGAGGCAAGAAATTGCTGTGAAACATCTGTCAGACAGGACTCTGATTCATCAGTTTCAGACAAACAGCGGCAAACCATCATTATCGCTGACTCCCCGAGTCCTGCAGTGAGTGTCATCACTATTAGCAGTGACACTGATGAGGAAGAGACTTCACAGAGACATTCACTCAGAGAGTAAGTGCCAAATGCTACATCCTCAAAGGATAATAATGGCATCCTCTGGTGTGCCGAAAAACAACTTTCTGTGACTTGTTTGTCAGTGTCCTTTGGAGTAAAACCTTTAAGTTAGATACTTAAGTTCTAGACAGGGATTTAGCACGATAATTGTAGCATTTTTCCTGTATTTGGAAGCTTTCACTTTTCATTCATGTAGGTCATTCTTAACAGTTTCATATCCTTAATTAAAGAATGTAAATTTTGGCTATTTGGAGGGTATCTTCTCATATTTGACTCACGTTTTCCTCTTTTCTCTTCCACTAGATGTAAAGGTAGTCTAGATTGTGAAGCTTGCCAGAGCACTTTGAATATTGATCGGATGTGTTCATTAAGTAGTCCTGATAGTACTCTGAGTACCAGCTCCTCAGGGCAGTCCAGCCCATCCCCTTGCAAGAGACCGAATAGGTAAAAGAATCTCAATAATAGTGTATAATACATAGTAAGTCTACTAAAAAGCCTATGATTTCTTTCTGTTGTTGTTTAAATTAATAAGTACCTGCTAATGTACTCCAGTGACTTCTCACTTGAACACAGTTTTTGAACTAGATCAGTTGTTATAAACACAGGTTTGTTTGTTTTTGAGACAGGGTCTTGCTCTATTGCCCAGGCTGGAGTGCAGTAGCATGATCTCGGCTCGCAGCAACCTCTGCCTCCCAGGCTCAAGTGATCCTCCTGCCTTAGCCTCTTGAGTAGCTGGGACCACAGGTGCATGCACCCATGCCTGGCTAATTTTTAAATTTTTTGTAGAGACAGGATCTCACCCTGTTGCACAGGCTGGTCTTGAACCCCTGGGCTCAACCAGTGCTCCCACCTTAACCTCCCAAAGTGCTGGGATTACAGCAGGCATCAGCCACCATACCCAACTAAATAATCTTTTTTTTTTTTTTTTTGAAAGAAAGAAAAAGAGAACAAAAGAAAGAAAGAGCGAAAGAAGGAAAAAAAATGAATGAAAGAGAGAAAGAAAGAGGGAGAGAGAATGGGATTCTTGTTCTATTGCCCAGGCTGGAATGCAGTCTAAAAATGGGTATTAAAAACCTCTTTTATGCCACCAACTAAATAATGTTTTTTGGGAGGCGGGGGTTGGGGGGCAGAGATGAAGTGTCTCCCTGTCACCCAGGCTGGAGTGCAGTGGTGCGATCTCGGCTCACTGCAACCTCCGCCTCCTCAGGTTCAAGTGATTCTCCTACCTCAACCTCCCGTGTAGCTGGGACTACAGGTGCCCACCATCATACCTGACTAATTTTTTGTATTTTTAGTAGAGAAGGGGTTTCTCCATGTTGGCCAGGCTGGTCTCTTAACTCCTTACCTCAGGTGATCCACCTGCCTCAGCCTCCCAGAGTGCTAGGATTACAGACATGAACCACCATGCCTGGCCAAATAATCTATTTTTGAAAGGGTAAAAAAGCCACATTCTTAATTTCATCCCCACAGACTACTATTGTAACTTAAATTCGGAATAAAAACATATACTTTAACAAAATTAAAAAGGAATGTTTTGCATAATGAAGTACTTACTGGCCTGCTGTCTGTCTACAGGACATCCACTATGATTTTTTTCTCCCATTGGTAACTTATTTGTATGATTTTGTCCATATTAACCTGGCTTACCCGTCCTTTGGCCAGCAACATGTACTACTGCTAAAATAGTAAGCCTGTCCTAAGCAGAATGAGTTACTAACATATTAAGAGGTAAGCCACAGTCTAGGCACAGTGGCCCCACACTTGTAATTCTAGCATTCTGGGAGGCCAAGGTAGGAGGATCACTTAAGGCCAAGAGTTTGAGACCAGCCTAGGCGACATAGTGAGACCCACCCTCTACCATAATTTAAAAAATTAGCTGGATGTGGTGGCACATGTCTGTAGTGCCAGCTGCTCAGGAGGCTGAGGTGGGAGGATGATTTGAGCCTTGTAATTTGAGGCTGCAGTGAGCTATGATCATACTACTGCACTATATAGCCTGGGAAACAGAGTGAGACCTTGTCTCTTAGCAAGGAAGGAAGGATGGGAAGGAAAGAAATAAAGAAAATCTTTTTTTAGTGGCAACAAACATTTGGAAAATTTCAAGTTTTAATTTTACACGTGTTCTTTTTTCCCTTAGGAAATAGGAAATATGATATTACATATTTATAGCCAAAGCTCTATGGAAGATGTAAAGAAATTTTAATATATCTTTTTCTTATAAGTTGCTTATAATATGGTTTGAAAATTGATAGTGTATATAACTATACATTCACATGTAAAATAAATGTACAAATATACATATAAGATATATAAATAAAATTAAAATATTTATAAAAAGAGATACTTCAAATTTTTAAGTAAGTATGAAATGAGTGGTGAAAATAGACAATAAATGCTGTAGAAATCCCAAGGAGAGAGAGCCTGTCAGCGACCCAAGAGTGTCAGGAAGAGAAGAGAGATAGGGGCTCTGTCTAGGCCTGCAGAGGTGTGGGGATACCTTTCAGATAACTGGTTAGGTGAAAGGACCCAGATTACCAGGAGAGGCACACATCCTGATGTTAGAATTTAATCTGACTATCCAAGTCACGTGCCTATATGTTTGTACATTTCATTTAAATTATCCAGAGCAATGCCTCTTTTGTCATGTCTTGATGAAATTATCTGGAATTTATAAGGAAGAATTTTATGAGCTGCTACTAAGGATCAAATGAGAAGGGAAAGAAGAAAAAGAGTGCCAAAATGCTTTCCTGAAACAGGACAGAATTAGGTTTAGCAGTTGGAACAGAGAATTAATTTAAGGGTCTAGAAATTTTATGAAAAAATGTTATTGGACAAGGAAAAAGGTATAATTATATATAAAATAATTGAATAACATTCTCATCAGTTCACTGGAGCCTGCATTAGATTTAAAGTTGGAAAAAAATCACTCATAAAAATGCTTGTTTTTTGTAGTATGTCAGATGAAGAGCAAGAAAGTGGTTGTGATACAGTGGATGGCTCTCCAACGTCCGACTCTTCTGGGCATGACAGTCCATTTGCAGAGAGCACTTTTGTGGAGGACACTCGTGAAAACACAGAACTGGTAACCTCTGCTGACACAGAAACCAAACCAGCTGTCTGTTCTGTTGTGGTGCCACCAGTGGAACTAGAGAATGGCTTAAATGCCGATGAGCATATGGCAAACACAGGTAAGTGGAATTCTCCTGTTTCTCTGGTTATACTTTAAATATGGTCTTAATTTAGGAACATCAGAGAATGGAGTTGCCAAAAGTCATCTCTGAATTTTGACTTGACCTTGCCTTACGTATTGTACAGAGGAAATCTTGTAATATTGTCCAGTGCTTAGAAACCATGACCTTTCTTTTCATTTGATTTAATTTTAAGGTTCTCAAATCACTGTTGTGTAAAATATCTAAAGGCTTTGCTTATTTTTTATTCGAAAAGGAAAAAGCATACACTCTTTAATATTTTATTTGTTACCAGATTATATATGCCAACCATTAATAAAAGGGCGATCAGCCCCTGGAAGATTAAACCAGCCTTCCACAGTGGGTACTCGTCATCAAAAATTGACATCAGCATTCCAGCAGCACCATTTGAACTTCAGTCAGGTATATTCATTTGTGGATTTGTAGGAGTCATTGGGATTCAAATTTAGCAGTTGTTTTTCACATGGAGGAGAAAGCTTTTGAAACTGTAGTAGTCTTAATGACTTTTTCCCTTCTCATTATCCCAAGTGGCTAAAGAGTAACTGGCTTAATAATAGGATAATTAAGCAAATTATCCATAGAACTTGTAGCCTTCTTCAGAAAGATTAAGTCCTTAGGTTCTCTTAGATAATTTTAACAGAGTGTGTCTGTTACCTCAGAACATCAAGTAACCTTCCTGAATACTTTCCGTCTTATTCAACACTGTGTTTAGTAGTTGTGTTTCACTTGGGAAAAGAAAAGGTCACAGACACTGGTATCAGACTGGGACTCAAATCTTGTTTTTGCCATGTGCTATATATGTATATATATCGCCTTGGCCGTCTCTTCAACAAATCTGATTTAGACCACAGTTAATGGGAATAGTGGTCCAAATCATGGATTGCTTTAGAAGTAAATAACATTGTGTATGTAAATGTTAGCTTTATGTACAATAAGTGCTCCACAAATGGTAGCTATTAGTAGTGATAGGGATAGTAATAGGTAGTAATAGCATCAGTAATAGCAGTGTTTATAATAATATGTAGTAATAAATACTAAAATGTTAATACTAATATATATGGAATTGGTATTTTCTCTCCTCTAGTTATTGTTAGTATAAGTTAGTTCTTAGAGATCCACTGTGAGTTATCAATCACAAAGAGTATATTGTAATTTCCCTTTCTTCCTTTCCTTTTATCTTATAAAATATGTTATTCAGTCATTTTTTTTTCTTTGTGGATAGGTTCAGCACTTTGGATCTGGGCATCAAGAGTGGAATGGAAACTTTGGGCATCGAAGACAGCAAGCTTATATCCCTACTAGTGTTACCAGTAATCCATTCACTCTTTCTCATGGAAGTCCCAATCACACAGCAGTGCATGCCCACCTGGCTGGAAATACACACCTCGGAGGACAGCCTACTCTACTTCCATACCCATCGTCAGCCACCCTCAGTAGTGCTGCGCCAGTGGCCCACCTCTTAGCCTCTCCATGTACCTCAAGACCTATGTTACAGCATCCAACTTATAGTATCTCCCATCCCAGTGGCATAGTTCACCAAGTCCCAGTGGGCTTAAATCCCCGTCTGTTACCATCCCCAACCATTCATCAGACTCAGTACAAACCAATCTTCCCACCACATTCTTACATTGCAGCATCACCTGCATATACTGGATTTCCATTGAGTCCGACAAAACTCAGCCAGTATCCATATATGTGAAAAGCAGTATATTGGGGAAGCTCAATGATACAAACATTTGATTAAAAATAAAAACATGGTATTTAATAAATATTAGCCATGGCACAAGAAAATTATTTTTGAATCATGTAGACTTGGGTGCAATTTAAACAACTTTGAGCTTTAAAAACTCACTTTTGATGTGTTTTGCACATTTGGTATAACTTGTCTTTGGTCATGTTATCTTCTTATGTAGTAACTTTAGACAGGTGACTTATGGGAGCAGAAGTCCAGTTTTGCTCCTGCTATTTTTTATAAATTGCCTTCTAACTAGTGCAAGACACGTCCACATTTGGGAAGCCATTCTGTGTACAGACTTAGAGCAACAGATGCACATATGTCAGAATTACAGCATACAAGTGAATTGTATTATCCGTGTCTTAGTGTATAAATGTTGGGTCACTTACCTAAGAAATTGAGCTATTGTTATTTACATTTGCATGTGTCTTTTGCATGGGCAAAATGTTGCCTAGACTTTGCTCTTAAATGTTGTTCTAATAATCTCAGCTGCATTGTAAACCGTTCCCACACATAGTGCCTTAAATATTTGAGGTTGTTAATGTTATTACCTATATATAAATGTTGAGGACTGCAGCACTTAAAATTCAGACCTACTTTTTAGTTTCCTTTTGATAGCGTAATGTTCATTTTTGGTTTTGTGTGGTATGATTTCAGGTAGTAGCTGTTTTTTCCTTATTAAGAGGGGCAGCATGTTTGCTATAGCTGAATTCTGCTGTCCGATTTTTCAGAATGATCTAGCTTCAAGAAAAGCAAGCAGTTAGTAGTGCTTAAGAAAAATTGATTCAGTATCTAATGGATAGTTGATAACTGTCACAGCACAGCATTTTATATATTATTAAGTGAAACTGCAATACAATCTAAGTTTATTTTGAGAGTGTTTGCTGTATAATTGGACTTAATAAAATGTTTAGAGGTACAGTAGGCATGACTTCGGGTAGATAATAAAAGAAAATGCAAAATGCTCATTGATTCATGATGTGGTTTTATCTTAGCTTGGGCAAACCATGCAGTATTTAATAAATAGTAGCAGAACATTTACTATTGAAGCTTGAAAAGATGTGAGTTCTTTGTGTGCAATTTTTGATTTATGCATGTGAGAGGGTTTTTTTTTTTTTTTTTTTAAGTATTTTTTACATTGCAGTACTTGTTTTGCTTGTTGGTGATGTTTGCTTATTTAATACATTCCGTCAGGGACAGAAATTACATGCTTTTTTTTTTTTTTCCTAGGAAGTGTGTTGAGTTCCTCCCCCCCACCAACTATTTTCTTTTTTGGGTGGTGGTGATAGTAGTTGGTTATGTCTGTTTAAATGAAGTTGCTTTTCAGCACCAAAGACTTAATCATCCATTTCCTATATAAAAGGTAGCTACTTTTTGCATAGACCTCAAGTATATTGTAGTGTAGAGGTGGAATTTAAGGAAAGGTATTAAATTGAGGCTGTGTTTTAGCTTACAGGCAAGTAATAAATTGTATCATTTATCTTGAATGTATCATAGATAAGCTGCTATATAACGATTGCCACTTCAGATAGCTGTGAAATTAGGTGATTAACTAGTCGTTATTTAGCCTTCTAATTTCTGTATAAGTCTAATTACATGAATAGAAGTTGGGGTTTTGATTTTTTACTTTGCTTTTCTGTTTGGAGTGTCATTGTAACTACTGTATTGTAAATGATGGAAAATAATTGCATTTGTTATTTTGGGGTGTGTTATTTACATCAGTATTTTATCTCTATTAATGTTTGTGCTCATCACTGCATATTAAAAAAACTTGGATGTATCAACGTAACTTAATTTTTTATTTTCATACTGGCATTTAGACACTTGAGAAAGCTGTATCTTGCAGGCTTGACTTAACTTTTTTCCTTAAAAATCTGGAATATAATCTTACAGCATTTACTGGAATAAACAGTACAAAGTATTTGAGTGTAAAACTCTCTAGATGTTTTGGATTTACAGCGTTTCTTTGATAAATGAATTGTATACCACTAGTACAGCTCTAGTACAGCATTCACAATAAGCTAATAGTGGATAAGTTTTCTTTACTCCATTAACACAAGCAGTGTTTTATTTAATAATCATCAATGAAATAAATGTGCCTGAAATTGATTTTAAAAATTACAGTGTTAGATCATCAAGTAAAAACCAGCAGTACATTTTTAGTCACACTGAAAATGAAGGACTTAATTTTCCCCACAAGTTTCAGTGTTTTTAGTAATTAATTCTATGCATTTTATACAAATAGAAGTATATATATATATAAAAAATACATGTTTAAAAAGGAGTAGCCTAAGATTAATTTAAAAGATTATTTACAGATGACACATTTATGGAGTCACTATTTAAGTAAATTTGCTGGCCTCCACAGCCTTTTAATTTTATTTATATGGTCCAGCAGATTATTGGGATCTGCTCACTTCTTAGGAAAGAATCAATGCTGGCAACACTTTGTTTCAGAAATATCAAGTGCAAAGGATTGATTGTATCACAACAGGTACAAAACCAACACAGTTTTCTTTTTGTTTAGGGCCATGTTTACTATCCTGAAATGTTGTATTTTTTGTCTTTAATTTCCAAGACTTAAAGCAGTCTTGTAAATTGACATAAATGGTAAACTTCAACATTTTCATAATGCAGTATCAATGTTTGATAAAGGTATATCCCAGTTAAGTACACTGCTCTTTAATTGCAATCGTGGGCATTTTAATGTATTTTAAAATAAATTTCAAAATTCTGCTAAATTCTTAATTTAGCATATTGACAAAGTAATCTGGATTTATACCTTTTAAAAACCATTTTGACAAGTTTTCTTTGGTTTTAATGCTTTCTTAAATAAAACACTGCATGACTTCTAAGTTGCATATTTGCATACTATTTTAATTTGCAAAGTGTTTTTTTTAATCAAATATTCCAATATTTAGTTGTTTTTTTTTCTCCAGGGTGTTTAATTAAATATGTTACTGTAGTAGCAAAACATTTTCATTTTAAAAATCTGCTAATTTTAAACTTGGTCTGTGTTAAGTAAAAGTTAAATCATACACTGCAAGGTGTAGGAAGATTTGTTTTAATGAATCCAATCATACAGATTTAATTACTAAGTTTGAACTGTTAATTGTTTAACAATTTTAGACTTGTGGCTTTCTTTCTTTCATTTGTTTGTTTTTGCTTTTACTTCTATGCTACACTAGTTTGCCATGTAGCAATTGCACTGTGCAATATTACAATAAGGACTGGGAAAACTTTATGGATGTAATGTCTATTACGGTTTGCGATAGTATTTCTCTCTAGTTCTCAGTGATTTAAATGTGACCAAGCCTTCTGTACTTTGTCACAAAAAGCGGGTTTTCCAGGTGACTATTTTGGTGAGTGTCAAAATAAGAATTTATGGTGTATTACTGTCGATTCACTTTGAATTAAAATATATATATTGCAGCAAACAGCTTGTTGACTTTTTTTTTTCCCACTCCAATACTCCTTACACGGTAGGGAAGGGAGAGGTTAACAACATTGAGTATTTATTAATAACTTACATCATCTTATTTAACTCTCAAAGCCACCTTGTGAGATAGGTATTATCAGCTTTGTTATACTGTTGGAAACAAATGCTCAGTGCCACAGAGAAGAACCAGTACTCAGGCAAAAAGTTTTCTCAGCAAGGCAATTTACTTCTGCAGAAGGGTGCTGCCTGTGTCAGTCATGATCACAGAAGCACACTGAATAAAGAAAAGCAGAGGTTTTTAATTCCTAATGCTGTCCCTGTTTCTGTGTCCTCCTCCTGTTAATTGGGGTCAGACCAAACAATCTAGGCTCATTTGGCTAGATTTAGCATTTAGAATAGGACAGTGAACCAGGAAGTTTATTGTTTGTACTTAACAAAGTAAGGCAGTGTGGGTTGGCTACAAGCTTGGTGGATGGGGGCATGCCTGGGCCTGTTAAAGGCAGGAAAGATTACTTATAAAATAGAACAAAGGACAAGCGGGGTGAAACCCTTTGAAGAGAAACTGTTTGTTCCTAACAATTTGAATGAGCGCATAGCTGCAGAATGTTTAGGGAACTTGCGCACAGTCACATTGCCAGCTAGTTGGAATCTGAGATACACACCAGGATATCTAACCATAACTAATCTACTTTCTACCAGTTCTTTTAAAACCAAAGTCTGAGGCAGTCTGCCTGGAGTACCTGCAACCATAGGATGATCATGGCCCATTTTTCTTCAATATTAGGTTTCCACAAATATTTTTTGAAAGAAATATTTCTGTTCAGTATGCATGGATAAAGAATAGGGAATTCACATAAATTTTTCCTATTTAAAACATGTGACTTCAAAAGAATGTGATTGTAGTAGGCCAGCTTATGTCCTAAAATACCAACACCTCATAATTCAAGGATCTAATTTTCAAGCAACATCAGGTGGAAAATTTCTTGGGGAGCACTCCACCAGAACACACCAGTGAAAACACATTTTCAATTTCCTGCCTTCCCCTATAAATGTTTAATTGAAATATGAAATATATGCATTCTTTGGCATCTGGCTTTTTTGTTCAACATTTAATCTATAAGCTACATCCATGTTGTTGTATGTAGTTCATTTATACTCGTTGCTGTATAGTATTCCTTTGTGTGTATACAGAACTATTTTGTTGATGGACCTTTGACATCTGAATAGTTTCTACTTTCTGGCTATTATGAATAGGGCTGCCATGAATGTTTTGTCCATATCTTCTGGTGAACACATGGCATGCATTTCCTTTGGGTATATATGTAGGCATGCATTACTAGGTCATAGGGTGTATATAGATACTGACAAACACTATTCCAAAATAGTTAATTTACACTTATTAGCAGTGTATGAGAGTTCTAGTTGCCTTACGTCCTCACTAACACGTTATATTTTTTGTTTGTTTTAGTCATTCTTGTGAGGCTGAGCTGTTCAAAATAATATGAATGTTTTCATTTAGGCCAAAGCACTGATCCTACATGAAGATGAAATTCAGATTTTGCAATTTACTTGAAAGTAAATTAGCCTCTTGAAAAAATACTAAGAAGTATTCAGCTATTTAAATAGATCTAAGAATATAAAATACTTTTTTTTTTCTAAAACAGGGTAATCGGATGAAAAAAGGGCTTTAAACAACACATTTAAACCATTCAGCCAGTAACTACCCAGCACGGTGCCTGGCATATATCAGGTACGTCATGTGTCATTTAAAAATTTGAAGCATCTACTGTGTTCCAAGCACTACCGGACATGTACTAATGGACAAAACAGCTCCTTTTGCCCTTATGGATTTAATCTTTTCCAGAGGAGAAGACTAAAGTAAGGTTCAGGTAGGGTAAGTAAAGAGATGGTACTGGGATAGAGTGACTGGAGGGGTCATGTCAGGGAATGCCTCAGTGAGGTGTCACTTGAGCTGTGACAAGGAGAATGCTGGTCAGGCATGCAAAGAAACAATATCTGGCAGAGGGAGCAGCAAGTTAAGCTGTTAATAGCAAAACAGGAAGTGGCCATTACGGCCAGAGCATAGTGTGTGAGTGGGTGGGAAGAGATAGAAAATGCAACCATAAGGGTGGGCATACAGGCTTTTTGCCAAAGATTGGAGTGTAGATTTAATTCCATATATTGTAGGAGGCCATGGGAGGATTTTAAGCAGGCAAACAATATGACCTAATTTAAAGATCAGTCTGGCTGTCGAATGAAGGTGAGATTGCAGGGCCAGTGTGGGAATTGGAAGACCAGGTAGGAGGTTGTTGAAGTAATCTAGGTGAGAGGGATGAATACCCATAATTTGTTAAGAGGTTTGTATTACCAATATAGTCTCCCAGTCTGTGACTTACCCTTTTAGTTTTTTAACAGGATGTTAGGAAGAGCAAACGTTTTGGATTTTGTTGAAGTCCATCTTATCGATATTTTCTTTCATGATTTGCGCTTTTTGTGTCTTAAGACATTTTTGCCTATCACTAAGTTTCAAAGACTTTCTCCTTTGTTTTCTTCTAGGAGTTTTAGAGTTTTAGCTTTTATTAAGTCATTGGTCCATTTCATGTTAATTTTTGTGTCAACTTTTAATTAATTTATTTATTTTGAGATGGAGTCTCACTCTATTGCCCAGGCTGGAGTACACTGGCCCAATCTTGGCTCACTGCAACCTCCGCCTCCCAGGTTCCAGCGATTTCCTGCCCCAGCCTCCTGAGTAGCTGGAATTACAGGCATGCACCACCATGCCTGGCTAATTTTTGTATTTTTAGAGATGGGGTTCGTCAGGCTGGTCTCAAACTCCTGAACTCAGGTGATCCACCCACCTTGGCCTCCCAAAGTGCCGGGATTACAGTTGTGAGCCACCACGCCCTGACAAAAGTGATCAGGTCTACTTCTATTCATTGTTTGTTTCTTCAGTGACTCTGGAGAATCCAAAGAACTCAAATTGTTTTCTTATGTAGAATTTTTATAGTTTGATTTTTTTTTATTAAAAAATACAAGAAGAAAATAGCACAATGAATACATACATAACCTTTATCTAGATTCACCAGCTGACATTTGCCTCATTAGGTTTATAAGTTTATGTGTAGTTTTTTAATTGAGCCATTTGTGGTTAATCATACTTTGCCCCAAAATACGTAAGCATACATCTGTAAAAATAACATTTTCAACTCGCCATGAAATCTTATAATATCTAGCAAAGTTAACAATTCTATAAAATTTATCCAGTTTTCAGTCCATAGTCAAATTTTCCCAATTGTTTCAAGAATGTCTTTTATAGCTATTTCCCCCCTACTCCACCAACCAATTAAGATTTACCCATTATGTTTGGCTATGGCATGTCTCTGACTACTTTTAATTCAGAACAGTCCCCCATCTCCATCTTATTTTTTTTTTTTTTAGACGGTGTCTCACTCTGACACCCAGGCTAGAGTGCAGTGGCACAATCTTGGCTCACTGAAACCTCTGCTTTCTGGGTTCAAGTGATTCTCCTGCCTCAACCTCCCGAGTAGCTGCACCACATGTCTGGCTAATTTTTGTATTTTTAGTAGAGATGGGGTTTCACCATGTTGGCCAGGCTGGTCTCGAACTCCTGATCTCAAATGATCCACCCACCTCAGCTTGCCTAAGTGCTGGAATCACAGGCATCAGCCACAAGTTCAGGTTAGAATATTGTGCATTCTGGACTTATCTGATTGTTCATTTGTCCTAATTGGTTCATCTCTTTTTTGTAAAGTAGAAGCTGGATCTAATGCCTTGATTCAGTGTTCGTGTGCAAAGGTAATTATAGGAGTTGTGTCATTGTGTCATGTCAGGTTATCCACTATCAGTGATGACACTTGGTTACAGAGTGATGACTGGCAAATCTCTCCACTGTCATCTGTGGGGTGATTCTCTGAGAGCATCTATAACATTTTACTCGGTGTTTTTGGCATCTATTAATGATAACGGTCTGAATTTATTACACCTGGGATTGCAAAAACGGTGATTTTTTTAACTCTATCATTCCTTCTATTAAATACATTCATGACCTGGCATCTTTCTGTAAAAAGTCTTTCTCCCTGCACACATGCTCTCTCACTCTCTGTTTTTCTGTCATCACTGTGGATTCATGGATTTTGCTTTATTCAGTAGGTTAAAGTGATCAATTATCTTCAAGACTCCTGAATCTTTTTGACATCACCACATTAGTCAGAATGTTCCCTTGCTCTCTGGCCCAAAAGAATGTCTTAGGCTCACCTCGTACCTTTTCTGCCTCAGATCTAGAATCAGCCATTTTGCCAAAGAGCCCAGGTTTCAAAGGACTCAGTTTGAGTAATTTTTATGAGTCAGACACAAAAGTAATCCCTTTGTCTTGTACTATTTCCCAATCATGGTGTCTTGGGTGTTTAACCATGGGGTCATGATTAGTTTCTACTCTTCTTTCAGTTTAGCTTTGATTCCATATCTCCGTTACTTAAGCATATGTCTGATTCCTATTTCTGCAGAGATGTGTCTTGCCCAGCAACTACTGCATGCTCTTGTGAATCTAACTGATCTTGAGTCCCTCTTAGCCTAGCACATTGATTACAGATGGTAATTCCGAAGGCAGGATGAACAGGGAGATGAATGAGTGACTATTTTAGAGGGCATGCTTGGAAGAAGTAATGAGGTAAATGCAGCATTTACTGCTCTTTCTCCAGTGTTTAGCACTTGTGCTCAGTGAATGTTGAATCAATGTGGGCCCTAGGGTTTGAGGACATTGTTTAGCAAATCTTAGTAATATTTGTATTCACAATGATGATGATGAACTTGAACCAGGTGCTGAGGTGAGAGCAGGAACTGTGCTGCGGCATCGCCATAGTTCCCTTATCCCTTCTTTTATCACTTTCATCCCATTTGCTCTTCGCACTGACTGTAAGCTCTGAAGACAAAGATCTTTTTAATCTTACAGACTCTGTCTTTTTGACATTTGCTATGTGCCTGGTCACAGTCGGCACCAAAACATTTGTTAAACAGATGAATGAAATCAATAAATATCTGTTGAATGGAATTTAGGAGGCCCAAATTTCATTATCTGCTTTGCTCCTACTATAGGCAGTATGATTGTGAGCAAGTTTGGGCTTCAGTTTACTCATTGGTAAATTGAGAGAGCCTAAGGTTGCAAACTTAAGAGCAGCAGGGGCTGGGCAGATGACGTAAGTAGATGAAGTGGATTGAGTGGGGACTGCGGCCGAGTGGAGAGTCAAAGTCCCACCCTGGGAATCAGGAAACACTGGTCAGATGGCAGACCCAATGTCTACTTTTTTGAGAAAACACAGAAATATGCATGTCAGATGTTGGCAATTCACTCAAAAGTTTTTTTAAAAATTACTTTAGCTATGGTGTATACCAAACACAGCTGTCTTCAGGCCAGAGCTGGCCTGTGGGTAGGCAGTTTGCGAGATTAGTTATTCCGAGGATTAGTTATTCCGAGTTTATTTTCAGTTTAACGTTTAGTAATGCTGTTCAATATAGTATTGCTATGTTATGTTATGGCCAGCAGGGGGAGAAAGTTCTCTAATTTTTTTTTAAGTTTGATCTCATAATAACTTTAAAGAAAATAACAGCAGAAATACAAGCAGTGTAGGCTATGTCAGAGTGTCTAATTTTTTAATTAATTTATTTATTTTTATTTTATTTTTTAAAAAATTTAATTCCCACAACAAACATCATATAATTTAAAAATTTTTATTGTTAGAGACGAGGTGTCGTCTCTCTCTGTCTCTCTCTCTCTGTGTCTCTCTCTCTCTGTCACTCAGGTTTGAGGGCAGTGGTGTGATCATAGCTCACTGTAGCTTCAAACTCGTGGGCTCCAGTGACCTTCCTGCCTCAGCCTCACATGTTACTGTAATTACAGGTATGAGCCACCACACTTGGCTCAGTTTCTAATTTTTACAGATTTTGAAAAAGTTAGAAAGGATTTCAGGCCTCTCTGAATTCTTAAATTACTACTTAGACTGACTGGTTTATAATGGAATCAAAGGAAGACATTCATTCATCCATGCATTTCCCTGCTGCCAGGTAGACCTGCCATATAGTACAAAAATGTGTAGATCATTTTATCTCCAGCAAAGGAAATACAACTTAGAAGATTTGGCAGCTAGAAGTGGAAGGAAAAGATAAGAGGAAAAGAGTAACGGTCATTCAACACCTACAATGTACCAGAGGCTTTTATGTGGCTTATTCTCACAACAACTCCTTCTTGCGACAAATCTTTATTTTTTTTTTATTTTGCAGAAGAAAAGGCTTAGAGAGGCTCAGTAGTTTACCTAAGATAACACAGGAAGAGGTCAGGCACTGTGGCTCACGCCTGTAATCCTAGCACTTTGGGAGGCCTAGGTGGCTGGATCCCCTGAGGTCAAGAGTTCGAGATAAGCCTGATCAACATGGCGAAACCCCGTCTCTACTAAAAAATACAAAAAATCAGCCAGGCATAGTGGCACGTGCCTGTAGTCCCAGCTACTCGGGAGGCTGAGGCAGCAGAATTGCTTGAACCTGGGAGGTAGAGGTTGCAGCGAGCTGAGATTGCGCCACTGCACTCTAGCCTGGGTGACAGAGTGAGACTCTGTCTCCAAAAAAAAAAAAAAGCTGGGCACAGTGGCTCATGCCTGTAATCTCAGCATTTTGGGAGGCTGAGATGGGTGGATCATGAGGTCAGGAGATTGAGACCATCCTGGCTAACACGGTGAAACCCTGTCTCTATTAAAAATACAAAAAATTAGCCAGGTGTGGTGGCGGGTGCCTGTAGTCCCAGCTACTTGGGAAGCTGAGGCAGGAGAGTTGCTCAAACCCAGGAGGTGGAGGTTGCAGTGAGTCGAGATTGTGCCACTGCACTCCAGCCTGGGTGACAGAATGAGACTCCGTCTCAAAAAAAAAAAAAAAGATAACAGAGAAAGAAGCAATGCTAAAATTCAAGTCCCTGTTTGACTAAAGCTGTGGATGTCCTACCTAATTACATTCTCTAAATGCAGTGCTGGCAAATGTTCACTAAGTAGCTGGCTGGGGGGGGGGATATGCATATGTGTTTACATAAATTTGTTACAAATTACATGAATATAAAGAATGGTAGCACATAATTTGTAAATGGTAATAAAGTATATAACAGTTTTTATTATAAATTTTATATGGCCCATTGGTTCTTGTAGATGCTTTTGTAGAGTTTTGCCAGACTTATAAGTGTACTTATAAGTACAGACTTAAGTAAAACCTTAAGTTGGCTATAGATATACCATAAGTTTGTAGATAGATGTATAGTATAGTATACCATAGTACGTAGTATATCTATTTATATACTTATAGCCAACCTAAGGTTATAATTCTGCCAACTTAGTTATAATTCTACCATGATTTGACAAAATCGGGCTATGAATAAATGCTCGATTACTACCTGATTTAGCAAAGTTGCTCATGGCATTGATTGACAAGTATACTTTAGTGTGAGTGTTCATTATTTAGTATTTACATAGTATACCAATTAAAAACATGAGAAACATTGAGAGTTAAGTGTTTTATTTCTTTGCAAAGAATGTATCAGGAGTTTAAATGGTGTTTGCATTCTTCTTACCATATAACTTAGGATTCACCTTTTTTATACCTTGGCAAATTGTCATACTCCTGTGTAAGTTTGGATCAGCTTCTAGCATTTTATCCTCTGGGCTCTGAATATCGTGAAATATCTCTGGGAATTTCTCTAATGTGAATCTTTTCAGCATCACTTCCTCTCTGGGCTATCTTCATTCTTTTTGTCAGAACCACTTTGCTCATTTACGTTGAGAAGTTTATCTTCTCTAAGTTCCTCTGGCTACATCTGTACGGTCTCTAGAAAAGCAGCGTGTCAACATTCCTGCAATGAGCTATTTCCTCCACAATTCCACTTACATTTATGTCAAATTTCACCTCCAGCATCGTCACTTTTTATTTCTTTGTTGCACCCTCATCTTTGTTGGTTCTATCCATTTTTGTCAAATGTCATGTGGGTTTGTCACTGGAGAACAAAAAGGTAAAACTACCACACAATTTGCTGTCTGCATGAACTGAATGACAGATGAGCAGTGCTCCATCACCGACAGTCTTTGGAAGAAGAGATGCGATTGGTCACTGATCATGAAGCGTATCTATTACCTACAAAGTGATTTGTGGACCAAAGAGCTAGCAGTGAAGTCTGTACTTTATGCAGTCACTCATGGCTAATATACTGCGGTGACTAAAATTTGAACTGCATTGTTGGCAGACTGGTATTACTTAATTAAAGATAACTGAAATTTGTGTATCCTGGATCCATGTAAAGTGAGGATTGTCCTGTATTTACCTTTGCTTTTAATATAATTTAATTGTAACTGTATGTAATTGAATTTTGATGATGGCCATGTTTAACAGCTGCTTCACAAAATTCCTGTGAATTTGACACTTGGCTCTCACAAGCTGGCACAAGTGAGATTGAGCACACCACTGCAGAACTTCATGAAGCATCTAGTACTTCCCACTTATGTTAAGTAAGGGGGTTGTGGCTTAAGTTCTTAGGAGGAATGGCATAGCCGGAGCTATCATTTCAAGGTTGCTATTCTTTAAACTCTCCTGAAAACTGCATTTAATAATCTAAAGGGTTACACTAAGCCTACAACCTTATTCTGTTTCTTCTTGGTATCCATCAAGAGGACATATCTGAAAATTTAATAACTTTTAAACAGTGAAACATTTGTTTGAGCCCTTCTCTTTCCTTCCCCACCTTATTTCTTTCATTAATAGCTAGGAGACTCTATTGGTCAGGTTGTGCTAGGTTTTGGTTGATCCCCCAAATCTCAGTAGCCCAAGCCAGCACAGACTTATCTCTTCGTTATATGCTGCTCCCAGATTGGTGGTAGCTCTGCTCCTGTCTGCAGGTCACATATGCTCCGTGGGCCTTCTTTATTTTAGGATTCTGACTGAAAGAGTCAAAAATATTGGACATGCTTTCCTAATGGAAGAGGGAAAAGATGCAGAGTTGGGCCTTGAAATGGTTCTTAAAGCTTATGAATGAAACTGGCACATTGGCATCTCTGTCACATGCCACTAACCAAAAGAATTCACATGGCCTAGTCTAATATCAGTGGGGAGGAGACAATCAGCAGGGCTGAAGGGCACTGCAAATCCCCTGTGGTAATTGGTGGGGCGGCACAGCCATCCCTCGGGGTGTGTCGGGGACTGGTTGTGGGACTCCTCTCACACACCAAAATCCACAGATGCTCAAGTCTCTGATATAAAATGGCACAGTATTTGCATATAACTACACATTCACATCCTCTTATATACTTTAGGCCTGGTGCAATTCTCATGCCTGTAACCCCAGTACTTGCGGAGGCCAAGGCCAGAGGATTGCTTGAGGCCAGGAGTTTGAGACCAGTCTGGGCAACACAGTGAGACCCCTGTCTCTATTAAAAAAAAGAGCAAAAAGTAGCTGGTGTAGGGGCGCGCGCCTGTAGTCCTGGCTTCTCTGGGGGCTGAGGCAGGAGGATGACTTGAGCCAAGGGGTTCAAGATTGCAGTGAGCTATGATTGCACCACTGCCTGGGTGACAGAGCCAGACTTTGTCTCACATACATACATACATACGTACATTCATCCATACATCCATCCACCTTCCCATATACTTACATACTTTTTTTTTTTTGAGAAAGGGTCTTGCTCTGTTGCCCAGGCTGGAGTGCAGTGACTTGATTATGACTCACCATAGCCACAACCTCCCAGGCTCAAGTGATCCACTCACCTTAGCCTCCCATGTAGCTGGGAATACAGGTACATACCACCATGCCCAGCTAATTTAAAAACTGTTGTTGTTTTTTTGTTTTGTTATTATTATTTTTTGCAGAAATGAGGTCTCACTGTTGCCTGGGCTGATCTGGAACTCCTGGTCTCAATCAATCCTTCTGCTTTGGCCTTCCAAAATGCTGGGATTACAGGCACGAGTCACTGTGCCTGGCCACATATACTTTAAATTACCTCTAGATTACTTATAATACTAATACAATGTAAAGGCTATGCAGAAGTTGTTACACCGTATTGTTCTTTATTTCTATATTTGTATTGCTCTATTGTTATTTTTTATAGTTCTTCTCTGAGTATTTTCCACCTGAGGTTGGTTGAATCTGTGGATGCAGAACCATGGAAACAGAGGCCGGCAGCATAGTCATCTCCAGGGAAGTGAAGAGTAGAACCAAAGCTGGTTTTTGCTTTTCATTTTTTGTTTTTTGTAAAAAGACAGGAATAGCTTTCAACAACTGCCAAAGCCTAGGGATTTGAATCTTTAAAAATTCACTCACTGAGGTAAGGTATAAATCCTATATTGAATGGCCCAATATCTTGTTACTCAAAGAGTGTTCTCCGATCAGCCTCCACATGACTTGAGAGTTTGTTAGAAATGCAGACTCTGGGGCAGGGCGCAGTGGCTCATGCCTGTAATCCCAGCACTTTGGGAAGCGGAGGCAGGCGGATCACCTGAGATCAGGAGTTCGAGACCAGCCTGACCAACATGGTGAAACCCCGTCATTACTAAAAAATACAAAAATTAGCCAGCTGTGGTGGTGTGCATCTGTAATTCCAGCTACTCAGGAGGCTGAGGCAGGAGAATCGCTTGAACCTGGGAGGTGGAGGTTGCAGTGAGATGAGACTGTGTCATTGCACTCCAGCCTGGGCAACAGAGCAAGACTCCATCTCAAAAAAAAAAAAAATGCAGACTTCAGACCTTCTTTTTAGCCTCTCTCCTTCCTTCTTTTTCTTTTTTTGCATTTCAATTTTTTACTACTACTTCTTTTCACTTAAATTAAAAAAAAATAAATTTCTTCATTTTCTGGAATTTTTCTAGCCATGGTAACCTCAGGCCTTCTTAATCAATATCTTTATTTTAGCAACATCCCCATGTAACTCATGTGTACATTCAAGTTTGTGAAACTTGTGTATATTCAAGTTTGTGAAAACAGACAGCTCTACCTGGATGCTCCTTTTAGCACTTGTTTTTTTCTTCTCCCTCAAGCCTAATTTTCTTATATTCCTATACCTGTATTCCCAGATTCTTTCCTCCCTCCCTCCCTTCCTCCCTTTCTTCCTTCCTCCCTCCCCTCCCCTCCCTTTCACTTCTTCCTTCCCTTTCCCTTCCCCTTTCCCCTTTTTTACTTTCTTTTCCTTTTTCCTTTCCTCTCCCTTTCCTCTCCTCTCCTTTCCTTCCTTCCTTTCCATCTTTCTCCTCTTCCTCTTTCTCCTGCTATCATTAGTCACCCCGTGTCAAATCCTTCAACACTGTTCCTGTCTCCTCACCGTCCTCATTGCGCTGCCTCGGTCTAGACCTGGAACTTATTCAAACGAATCCTTTTATCTGACTTCTTGGCTTCGAGTCCACCCCCTCCTCCAGCCTTCCTCATTACTTTCCAGGTGGTCTTTTCAAAATTCAATTTTAATCAAGATAGTAGCAGTGGAGGTGCCAAGAAGATGCTTGGAGCAATAGAAGGGGCATGTAAACATAACCTAAGTGAGGGCAGAGCTCTGCTTGTCAAATTCCGCTTCAGAATGAGTCCTTGACCGGTTTCCTCAAAGCTTCTTGTGAAAATTCTGAAGTTGCCATTGGATGCCAGCCTGCTTTCAAGTCTTCACTGCCACTGTCAAGATGATGTCCAATCTCTCGGAGGACTTTTGTTTTTTAGAGACAGGGTCTTGCTGTATTGCCCAGGCTGGGCGTGAACTCCTGGCTTCAAGCAATCTCACTTTGGCTTCCCAGTGCTGGGATTCCAGGCATGAACCACTGTGCCTGGCCTTAGAAGGACATTAAATTTTCTCTGACATGTTATGATATGTTTCTCATCTGCCTTGCTAATAGAATCTTTCACTGCTTCTTGTACTAAACAGCCATATTACCTACCTGATGCTGCTTGAAGATACCTGTTGATTCGCAATTTCACAGCCTTTGCATGGCTGAAATGCCTTCTTTCTTGCCTACATCTGTTTTGTTGTTGTTGTTGTTGTTGGTTTGTTTTGACAGAATCTCACTCTGTCACCGAGGCTGGAGTAGAGTAGTGAGATCATGGCTTATTGCAGCCTCAGCCTCCCCAGGCTCAGGTGATTCTCCCACCTCAGCCTCTCAGGTAGCTGGGACTACAGTCATGTGCCACCATGCTTGGCTAATTTTTGTATTTTCTTGTAAAGATGGGGATTCGCCATGTTGCCCAGGCTGGTGCCGAACTCCTGGGCTCAAACAACCTTCCCACCTTGGCCTCCTAAAGTGCTGGGATTACAGACGTGAGCCACTGTGCCCGGCCTTGCCCTCATCTTGCCTGCTTGTCATTCCCCAGCTCAAGTCTCGCCTCCTCTGTAAGCCTTTCTTGACCCAAGAAGAGATTTATTGTCTCCTTCCTTATGTCTTCTTTGCCTATGGCATAAATAATTATTTTTGAATTTTATTTCTTCCTTGGTATATCCTGAGACCCGTGAAGGTATGGATTTTATCTTACTCATCTTTATAGCCCCAGTTAGTGAGTGTTGGACATATATAATAGGTGCTCAATAAAGGTTTTTGAATGAATGCAGTAAGGATGAAAACGATGGGCTTAAATTAGGCATGGTGAAGAAATGATAGATGTGGTTGGGTTAATACACAAAAGAGTCTACTTTCAGGCACAAAACAGGAACTCATGAAGGAAGATGCAGCTCTTTTTGTGCATGTTGCCTTTAAAGGGTTGATGGTTTCACCTTCTCTGAAGATGCATCAATTAGGCCTCCTAATAATAAAGAAGTGTTTTTGGCAAATGAAATGGGGCATTGATTGGGGCAAGTGGACTATTTCCTGTTTAGAGTATGTGTTGTTTATAATACACTTTTTATAGACCTTTTAAACATGATGGGACTTTAAAATAAAATTTTGGCTGAGTGTGGTGGCTCATGCCTTTAATCCCAGCACTTTGAGAGGTAGAGGTGGGAGGACTGCTTGAAGCCAGGAGTTTGAGATCAGCCTGGGCAACATAGCAAGACCCTGCCAAAAAAAAATTACAAAATTAGCTACTTGAGGTGACGTCCTTATGTAGTCCCACCTATTCGGGAGGCTGAGGTGGGAGGATAGCTTGAGCCCAGGAGTTCAAGACTATAGTGAGCTATGATTGAGCCACTGCACTCCTGCCTGGGTGACAGAGCAAGACCTGATCTCAAAATAAATAAACGAATAAACAAATGAACCAAATATATATTTTTTGAGACAGAGTCTTGCTCTGTCACCCAGGCTGAAGTGCAGTGGGTGCGATCTCGGCTCACTGCAGCCTCCACCTCCTAGGTTTAAGTGATCCTTGTGCTTCAGCCTCCCAAGTAGCTGGGACTACAGGCATGAGCCACCACACCTGGCTAATTTTTGTATTTTTAGTAGAGACGGGGTTTCGTCATATTGGCCAGGCTGGTCTTGAACTCCTGACTCAAGTGATCCACCTGCCTTGACCTCCCAAATCTCAAATCTCATGCTGGGATTACAGGCAGGAGCCATTATGTCTGGCCTAAAATGAAATTTTAAGCATAATTTTTTTCCTTTATGTGCTTGAAAAAGACTTCATGTAACAATGTCTAAGGTTAATTGAGCACCGATGCTAGGTTCAGTTTTTAAAAAATAATAGCTTTATTGAGGTAAGATTTACACAACATAAAATCCGCCAGTGTTAAGTGTAGAATTCAATGAATTTTAGTATGTTTACAGAGTAGTATAACCATGACCACGATTAATTTTAAGACATTTCTATTACCCTAAAAAGAAACTTTGTGTCCACTTCCAGTCACTTTTCGTTTTTACTCCCCAGCACCAGGTAACCGCTAATCTACTTTCTCTTTGGTTTGCCTTTTCTGGACACACCATACAAATGGAATAATAGAATATGTGACCTTTTGTGATTGGCTTCTTTCATTCAGCATAGCATTTGCAATTCATCGGTGTTGTAGCATGTATCAGTGCTTTTTACTGATGACTAGTATTTGGTTGTCCGCAACAGAGTTTGGTCTAGAGGAGAAACAGCTGCTTCTTTTAAAAAGAATGAAAGCAGAGGCCCAGATATTTCCCCTCTATGGTAATGGCAGAAATTTCTATTGTGGGCCTGAAACTATTGCCCAGAGATTATTCTTTTTTCCCAGCCTAACAAAAAGCTTTGTACAAATCACACTGACTTTTGAAAGCTAGGTAGCAATAAACTTACACACTGAGAAAGTCACAAAGCCCTAGTTTAAATAGACTGAAATTAACGAAAGAGTTTATGGTTTCAGAGGGTTGCAACTGTCACATAATAAGATTGATTGTTTACTGTGTGTCAAGTGTTTGTCTAAATGCTTGATATGTATCTATTCAATCCTCAAGACAATACACTGAGGGAGTCACTCTCATCATTTCCAGTTTTATAGATGAGAGATACAGAGATTATGTGATGTGCCCAAAGTTGAACAGCTAGTAAATGGTAAGGCCTGAATTTAAATCTAACTAAAGTTTCAGAGTCTATACAGTCACCCATCAATCAAGGACTCAACAGTCAAAGATTTCACCAAGCTTCCTATTCCAGCAGGGAACCCTTCCAGAGTGGTTCCTCCTAGATGAGAATAAGGTACAAACTCCATACTGTGGCATCGCAGGCTCTTAACATCTGCCCCCAGCATGGCTCCCTGTCTAGAGGCTGAATCTCCCTAAGTTCTCTCTGCTACTCTCACCGGATACCTTACCCTTCCCTGCAAAATGCTGTAGACTTTCATGCCTTTCTATTGTGCCATTGGCTGTGCCTGGTAAACTCCAACTTTAAGTGTTTCCTTCTTTGGCCTCTTCCCTTCCAGGCAGAAATAGCCACCCCTTGCTCACATTCCCATGGTGATGAGTGATCTGCACGTACCTCTATCGTATCCTCAGCACATTGCTCTGGAGTTATTGCCGCACATGTCTATCCCCCTCACTAGGGTGTTAGACTGTAGGCTTCTTCCTTTTTTTTTTTTTGAGACTGAATTTCACTCTTGTTGCCCCGGCTGGAGTGCAATGGTGCGATCTCAGCTCACTGCAACCTCTGCCTCCCGGGTTCAAGTGATTCTCCTGCCTCAGACTCCCAAGTAGCTGGAATACAGGCATGCACCACCACGCCCAGCTAATTTTTGTGTTTTTTAGTAGATATGGGGTTTCTCCACGTTGGTCAGGCTGGTCTCGAACTTCCAACCTCAGGTGATTCGCCCACCTCAGCCTCCCAAACTAGGATTACAGGTATGAGCCACTGAGCCCAGCCTTTGACTGTAGGCTTCTTGATGGTCTTGAGGCCAGCCTCATCAGGGAGACGAATCCACTGAAACACCAGTCCAACAACCAAAACGTGAAAGTAATTTATATTTTGTGTAAGTCTGGCAAATAATGGACAGGGGAAATCCCATTTACAACACAGTGAACTTTCTCGAGATAGGCATTTGCTATCTCCCACCCCCATAGCAGTTACCCCTAAATTGATCTCTCTCAACTGGCATGGAGAAGCCAGCTGTGTTCAGGTCTTGCATTTCTAGCCTTGCACACAGCGTCTCTCCTGCTGGATCTTTTATATCTCTTTAGGCCAGCAACATTCAGCCCCTTCCCGTGTGAATGCAGCCAGCCTGTCCAGATTTCTCAGTTCCCAGCTCAGCATCAACACCATACTTGTCCAGGTGCAGAAAAGGGGTGGGTGGGGGAAGCTGTGGCTACTAAAGAGTTAATGTTTTCCTCCATCACACCCACCTTTGTGTTCTCAGGAGCTCTTAACTCAAAGCCTGGAATGGGATTGGTGCTCCTGAGAGTAACTTATCTTCTGTTTCCCTCTCCTTCCTTTGAGGGAAAAGCTCAGATGTGTCCAAGGCCTTTCACAACTTGGCCTCAGTGTAAGAGTTCTGGGCCTCAAACAGGTAGCCCCACTGATCCAAGACCAATTTTCCTGCCTCCTTCCCTATCTCTGCTCCCCCTACTTCTCTCTCCAGGGCCTCCCTTGTCCTCAACACAGAAGCAAGTCCAAACCCTGCCCTTGTTTCAGTCCTTCTTTGCCTGACGTCATCATTCCCCATCGCCTTGTCCCTGGGATCACCGCAGGGCCACTCCTCTTGTGATGCTGCCTAAACCATGGGCTGGCTTTCTCACAGTGTGTCTCAGACTGATGTAGTGAATAGCTTATCTCTTCAACTAGACTGCAGGTTTCTTAACACAAACCAAAACAGCCCAACTCATTTAATTAAAGAACAAGATTCAATCATAACCCCCAGCAAGGCATTACTATATTTCAGCACATCTTAAACACATTATAAGAACACATCTGATTTATGAAAACTTAGCATGTGAAAAGAATGTGTCTTAGATGAAATATGGTGTTATGTCTATCCTGCAGATGCTCAATAACTAGAATCTAACACTTTTCCAGATCCCCTGGCCAAGTTGCCGTGCCCTGAACACACCAGGCATGCTCTGCCCTGGCATGTTCGCCTTTTTGGTTCCCTGTATCTGGAATGCTCTTCCTGCATGGCTTGTTCTTTTACCTCCTTCATATCTTGGCTCAAACTTCACCTTCTCAGCAAGGCCTTTTTTCACAATGTTTAACATTGCAACACCCCCTCCCCACGTTTCATTCTTTTACATTGATTTTTCTCATGGCATTTACCAGTCTAATATTCTATTACTTATTTGTTTATTGCAAGTGAACTCCCACTAGAATGTCAGCTCCAGGAGGGCAGGGAATTTGTTTATGGCTGTTGTCGCTGGTACATCACAGGCCGTCAATAAGTGCAGTTGAGTGAATAGCGTCTGAGCCTTACCAGGTCAAGGATGTGTGTGTTTCCTTGCTGCTTGTATCCAGTGCCTAATACAGATGCTGGCAGACAACCGGCCCGTAATAAATACCTAGTGACTGGGGATGGAGGAGGCACCTAAGAACCAGGTCGCTTGCTAAGGCCATCAAGGCTAGCAAGGGCGAAGAGCAGGAGGCCAATTCAGGGGAGGCTTGGGCCTTTTGTCCCTCTGGGCAGAGGCTGCCTGACTTTCCTATTTGGGGGAAGGGACTTTTTTTGGAAAAACTTCCCCCGGTCTTCCCAGTGCACAGTGTAAATGCTTTGCATGTAGTGTGGCTGCAACAAATATTAATAATGTGTTTTAATCCAGCGTGTTATTGCAACTAGGCCACAGCCGCCTGAGCTCCTCAGGGGTAAACTGGCATGCAGGTGTCTGCCGGCCCCTCCGAGAAGTAGTGAACAACAGCACAAAGCGCGCCCGCACAGCTACAAAGAGCTTTCCCAAAATCCAGGCGGAAGAGCTTTCCTACCATTTGGGCACGTTGACCATGACCCTCCTCCCTCGCCAGACGACCTCTCCCGCCGCCCTTCCCTCCTTTAGATGGGGGACACGAGGGGAGGGAAGCTCTCCCCTTGAGGACCTCCGCTGTGCGAGAGCCGCCGGGAGGGATCCCCCTCCTGGGTCCCGAGCCCGGTCAGGCGCGCGGTAGAGGGGGGCGCGCGGTGGCTCCGCGCGGGGATGCGCGCGCGCGCCGGCCTCGCCTCCTCGCCCGATCCGGAGGCTACGTGCTTTCTTTGTCAATGAGGCGCCGCTCTGAGCTGCAGTAGCACTCGCGGCCCGGGAGCCGGAGCTGGAGCCGGGGCTGGAACCCGAAACCCAGGGAGGCACGAGGAGCGAGTGAGCGAGGAGTGAGAGCTGGGCGCCGAGGCTGCAGCGGCGGCGGGAGCGAGGGATCCGAGCGCGCCCCACGGCCGCCACCCCTGTTCCTGGCAGCCTCGCCCCCTCGCTCTGCAGGAGCCGGCCCAGGGGAGGGGGTCGGGGCGGCGTCCGTCCCACCCTCACCGCCCCGAGGGCGCCGGCGCGCGGCGACAGTCACCGTGGGAACCCCGGCCCGCGCCCACCGCGGCTCCATGCGGGCCCGGCCCCTGCACGGGTGAAGCCGCGGCTCCCCGGAGCCCGCCCCGGGCGCGGCAGGACGAGCGAGCCAGTCGCGCCGCTCGGCACCCACTCCCTCCGGCGCCCGGGCTGTGGCCGGCAATGCCCGGTAAGGACCGGGGCGCCGAGGGCTGGGCTCCCCGGCGCGGTGCAGAGCGAGGCAGCGGCCTGGATGTGTGAAGCGTCCCTATGGCTCCGCAGGAGGCCAAGCCTAAGGGCTCAAGGGAAGCTGGGCCCGCGGCGCGGGGGCGCAGGGGCCGGCTCGTGGCGCGTGGGCTCGGTCGGGCCGGCTGGGGAGCCGCGCTCTGCACGGGCTTGAGGGGCCCCGGGGCCGGCGCGTCCCACGATGCGCCCCCGCGGCTGCCGACGCTGCTGCTGGGACTCCTGCTGCTGGCTGCCCTCCTGGAACACGGCCAGGCCGACCTGGGTAAGCGCTCGGCGTCGGGGCGTCGGCGGAGGTTTCTGGGGGAGCGGGGCGGCGGGTCGGGACCTACACCTGCCCGGGTGGAGGTGGATGGAGAAGTCTTGGCAGCACTGGCTTTGGGATTCTCTCTGCCCTTTGCTGCTGCAACAGCAGGCAAACTGTCAGAAATCTGTCTTTCCGGAAAGCACTTTGGGCGGGGAAGAAAAAGAAAAGGTGCAATCGCCTCTTCTTTTTGGACACGTTGTTGAACCTTCCTAGTGGTCTCGCAGGCACGCTTGCTTCATTTAGAGAAAGATGTCCCATTTAGGACACCTTAAACGGGAAATGTATTATTAGAACACGTTTCTGGGTGGCGACGTCCCCGGTATTTTGGTCTCCCTGTTGAGTGTCCACTTTGTCTTAACTGCATGAAATGGCTAGAGAGTTTTAGGCAATCCGCCTGTTGGCTTCCCAGATATCAACACAGTTTTCCCCTGTGTTGTTAGGGGAACGCTTTTCTTTTGGGAAGGAGGTGTTTCTAATAATTGCTTGCACCTTGCAAAGGGATGCAGGCGCTCATCAAGTGTATAATCCACTGTTTGCAGGTTAGTTAAAAATAGTCATGCTTGGCTTTTCGACTTCCAGCAATCCCCATGAAATAGATTTCTGTAATTCCTTGGACAATTTTGAGAAATCTGTTGTAAGTATTCTAGATGGGGGTGGATTATTCTGCTAATTCAAAACTTAACACTGTGCAGTCAGCAATTGTCTTGGAAATAAGAATGATTTCTGCCTGCACTTGGAAAGGGCAGGCTTTTGTGTTTGTTGTGATGAAATTCTGAGCTCTTGATACATTTGACTTATCAAGGAATGTAGTTCTCACTTCAGATAATATGTTCCTGTAGTTTTGTGTTTTTTAGCCAGGACTAATGACCTCTTCTTTCCCAGAGTACCCCCCTCCCCCAAATTAGATTAAAATTCCTAATTGTAAGGGGCTGACATTGTTTTAGATAAGAGAGTTTCAGGTTAAAAATATTTCTGATCTTCAGCAGCTTAATTCAGAGCCCATTTTCAATCTTCGATTCACTTAAAGAGTCAGTGACAGGAGGTGCTTGTGATTGCAAGTTACTGTCAAAGAATTTTCTATTGTGATGATAGTGGTTACAAAGTTCAGGAATCTTTGGATGTGTGCCTCAGACTTGAGAACAACCTCTGACAAATTTTAGCCCCCGATTTTTATGCCTGTATTAGTTTTTAGTGGTGTGTATTTGGCATAAATGTTAAAAGGTAAATCCTGAGAAAGACCCATGTAAATATTTTGGTATTCATTGGCTCAGAAACATACATCCTCTTTTTGATGAAAGGATAGCAAGTCCTTGGTAGTTTTTGTGAACTGCTTATGAGATATTTACTTTGGGATGATGCTCATTTGTTCAGCCATCTGTAACATGTGAAATTGGCTTTCATGTGTTGTTCCTGTTCAGCCTGATATTGGGCAATTTCCTCGGACCAGTTTTGAATTTCTGATCTCCCTTCTGACCTTTCTACCTTGAGCCTTCTGAACCTCCCTGACTTTCCTTGGCTCCTCTTTCACCGCCAGAGCCTGACTTAGGGGACTTCTGATCAACATTGTTTGGGTTTAGCCCTGGTGTCCTCTTTCTTTTTTCTTTCAGTGTGGTGGTCATGGAGATACAGGGCTGGGAAAGATGCTTTGATTACAGTGATGGTAAAAATCGTTGAAGTTGATGTTGCTCCCCAAAGTCCTCTTCGTCGTTCCCCAACTCACTGGAGTGACTCGCTGCGTCTATGCTTTTTGGATGCCCTTTCTGCTGTCACCCTTCATGACCAGCTTCCCATGGTCCAGCCCACCTGTGGATCCACCCTCTACCTCTGGGCTCCATGGTTTTCTGTGGGTTTGCCACTGATTCAATTCCATGGCTTGTGTCTCTCTCGATGGAAGAGTTAAATACTGGGTTCCCTGTGTGTAACTCTTACCTCTTACCTCCTACCTGCTCTCATTTGTTCTCTGATTTCCACGTGAGGCAGTTTTCACCCCAGGGTAGGTGAGTCCTGGGCCTAATGCAGGGCATCCGAAGGGCTTTGTGGGAAGAAGCGGTGTCAGGAGGGAGGCGGGAGAATGAAGGACGCTTTCTGGGGATCTTTGACTTTCGGCAAATAACCTGCACTTTTTCAGAGGAGTTGCTGTGTTGTGGTGCTGCCGCTCACTGCAGAATGCCTCCAACCCTGAGCTGTCTGAGATCTTACTCAAAGTGCTGGCTTGCTACAGACCTGTCATTTACATGGCCTGTCTTTCTTGTTGCTTAAGCAAGGCTAAGCCAGACATTTGCCTTGGTTAAAAAATGGGCAAACAGATTTGTTTCCGGGAAATTCTGCAGCAGTTGTTCAGCACCTTCCCGTCCTGGAGACCCTGCAGTGTGTTCTCAGCCTACTTCCAGCCACCCCACCCGAACCTCTTTTGCTTGAACATTCTAAAGGAATCAGAGTTTCTTCTCTTTTCCACATAAAGACAAGGCTGTTGTCATCTTCATTGCCCTCCCTCAGACTCCTGACTTCCATCTCCATCTTCCGTCTTGCTCCCAGCCAGTAAGTTCTGTTTTGGATGCGGGAGGTTGGTGTGGGAAAGAAGTTTCTTTGTAGCAGTGAGTGCTGACACCCTCTATTCTCTTTGGCCATCCAGGCTGCAGGCAAAATGGTAGAGCTCAAATTTGACTTCACTCTCTTTTTAATTACTGAGCTTCCATTCAGTTCATGTCAGTAAGCATGTACTGTGTGCCTGTTATGTACAGGCATAGTGCTCATCCATGGGCAGCTACTCAATGTGTCTGGGTCTTGGTTCTCCCATCTGGAAAATGGGGACAATCATAGTTCCAATCTCATTGCGTTCTTGTGAGAATTACATGGTTAATGCACCTAAAGTGTTGAAAAACAGTGCTTGGTATACAGTAAAGGCTCAATAAATGCTACCTGCTCTTTTAAAATGGCAGCAATAGATGGAATGTTGACCCTGTCTAGGTACTGTGCAGGGGCAGGGGATACAGAGGTGAATAAGGACGAGGCAGTTTGTAGAAGCCCCTCAAAAAGAGGGCGATCAAGGCCCTTGCACTCTGTACCATGTGATCAGAGCTCAAGAGGGAACAGTGAATTCTGGGGGAGTGGGGCCCTTGAAGGATGAGTAGGGGTTGGCAGTGTTGATGGTGGCATTTCTGGCAGAGGAAAAATAAAGGATTATTTGGGGTCAGAGCACAGGGCACTGTAGGGAGGAGTCCCCAGCATCCTCTCCCTGTACTGGGCTTCCCCAGCCCGTCCTCTGCGGACTGAAGGGCTCTAAGGAGCTGCGTGCTTCTCCCTCCAACTTGTTAGTTCTGATTTACCTTCATTTGCCTGTTGCCTGTTACAATACCCAGCACAGAATAGGAATTTATTAAATGTTTAGTCTCTACACTCCTGTTCCCCTCTGTTTGGCTGATTCTGTTAAATGTTAGAATACTATCTCATTTAAATAATTCACAGTAAGTTGTGAATGACTCCTTTATTAAGGGAATATATTTGCATTTCAAGAGAAGGTTTTGCTGATACCAAAGAATTTCTTCTGATTACACTATCAATTTTAGCGTCAGTGCCGTATGGTGATGAGAAGAATATATATTCTTTTGTTTTGGGATGGAGAGTTCTGTGGATATCTATCAGGTCCGCTTGATCCAGAGCTGAGTTCAGGTCCTGAATACTTCTGTTAATTTTCTGTCTTGATGATCTATCCAATATCGTCAGTGGGGTGTTAAAGTGTTCCACTATTATTATGTGTGAGTCTAAGTCTCTTTGTAGGTCTCAAAGAACTTTGTAGGTCTCTAAGAATTTGATGAATCGGGGTGCCCCTGCATTGGGTGCATATGTATTTAGGATACTTAGCTCTTCTTGTTGAATTGATACCAAAGAATTTCTAATTTAGAACACAGTGTGGGGGGAGATAGTTTTGATCTGGGATGTCCTCCTTGCCCCTCCCCAACCTCCTTGTACCCATCATCAACTTGCAGTCGAGTTTAGAACAGGTTCAGGTTCATTTGTTTATTCATTCATTCATTCAAAAACAAGCCCTGTTCTCACCCGGATTAGAGAGAACGGGGCTTGTTTTTGTTCATTACTGTTACCTTGGAATATTGAGCCCTGTGCCGTGCAAACTTGACTGTGCTTAGCAGTCATTTGAAGATCTTGTTAAAATGTGGATTCTGATTTGGTAGGTCTGAAATAAGGCCTGAGAGTCTGCATCATCAACAAGCACTTGAGTAATGCTGATGATGCAAATTCACGGTCTCCATTTTGAGAAAGAAGTGACGGTAAGCAAATACCTGTAGGCCGGGTGGTGGTAAGTTCGATGCAGAAAAATAAGTCAGGGTAGGGGACGGCCCCTTCACACATGTGCTTGTCCAGATGGAGTGGTGAGGGGAGGAGGAGATGGCATTGAGTAGACCTAACAGTGGAAATCTGGGGGGAGAATATTCCAGACTGTGGGAAAAAGCTCAAGGGAAAGGCCTTGAGCAGAGATTGCACTTGGGTTATTTGAGGAACAGCAGAAATACCAGTGGAGAACTGAGTGAGCAAAGGGAGAGTAGTGAGACATGCTGTTGAAAAGAGAGATCGGGCTGGATCCTGTGGGACTTCTGGCCGTGGTGATGGCGCGGTACTTTAGTTGGAATGAGATGGTCAGCCATTGGAGCATCCAAACGAGAGGTGACCTCATCCAACTTCAGTTTGAAAAGAATCACCCTGGCTGTTGTGGGGAGAAAAGTCTGTAAGGTCAAGTATGGAAGCCAGAGATCAGGAATGAAGCTGTCGTTGAAATCAGTCTGCAGATGAAGATGGCTTAGACAGGGTGGTAGCAGAAGTGGTGAGAAGTGGTTATATTTTGAATATGTTTTGAAGATAGAGCTACCAGAATTATCCGGTGGATTAAAAGGGTGGGAGAGAAAGAGAGGGATGGATAGGGCTCCAAGGTCTTTGACTCAAGCACCTCGGAAGACGCAGTTGCCATTCATTGAGATGGGAAAGGTTGCAGGCAGTTCAGGTTTGGGGTAAGGTTCATTCAGGGTACGTAAAGCTTGAAACGTATAATCAAGTGGAGATGTCAGGTTGACAGTTGAACAAAGTAGTCTGGAATTCTAGGGCGATAACAGGTCCTAAGGTATACATGTGGGAGCTATCAGAATGGAAGTGAATAAGAAGCCTAGAGAGTGAGTATGGAGAAGAGGGAGGGAGACCTGAGCAATGCGCCTGGGATTACGGCAGTGTTCAGGGACAAGGGGACCAGCAAGAGATAGAGAAAAAAACAATAAGGCAGTAGAAAGAGAAGAAAGCATATATGGTGTCCTGGGGGGCAAGAGAAGAAGGCGATCAAGGAGGAAGGCGTGATCGGCTTGGACAGATGCTGCTAAGCATGGAGTTAGATGGCGCCAGCAATGCATGTTGGGTTTGGGGATGTGAAGGTGGTCAGTGGCTCTGAGAGTGATGGGGATAAAAGTCTAACTGCAGAGGGTTCAAGAGAGAACGGAAAAGCAGGCCTTGGAGGCAGCACATAGGACAATTCTTCCAAAGTCTTTTCTCTAGAGAAAGGCAGCGTCATAGGGGAGGTGGGCCAAGGGAGAGTTAAAATGAGGTATGATTATATATGTTCACACTTTCTCATTTTTAAACATGAAAGACTTAGGACCAGAGTGTTTGGTTTGGTGTTTTTCCCCCAAATGTAGATGGCCCAATAAAATATGTTTCGAATTTTTACTCTCAATATGACTAGTACTTCAAGATGTCCTAAATCTTGCCTCCCATCTCATTCTTCCCACCCCCACGAAATAAAGAAGATGATCTTGGGGTCAGAGCACAGGGCACTGTAGGGAGAAGCCCTGGCACCCTCTTCCTGCCCTGGGGCTTCCCCAGGCCCTACTTGGGGGCTGAAGGGTTCTGAGGAGCTAGGATACTACAGCATTTAGGGGTTCAGGGGGAAGGGGGACAAGCAAGAGATGGAGAAAATAAGGAGGTAGGAAAAGAAAGTATTAAATATTAAAAGTACAGTGTCACTTGTCCTTGGAAAAGTACAGCATTACTGTACTTTTAATACTGGCATAAACTAGAAGTTAGATATTCCCTTGCTGACCCACATCCTTCCCTCAAACTGACCACTGCCATGGGAACTTCGAGATCTTGAAATTCTGTTGACCAGAGAATCTCTCAGAAGCTTACTTAGCTCAAGTCTCAAATTACTGGAATATGATCTGAGAATATTCAGAATGAATGTGCACGCTTCCCTTTTCATTTTCATTAACCTTCAAGCCCGTACTGTGGTTTTTTCTTTTTTTTTTAGACAAACAAAAACTCTACTCTTCTCCAGACAGAAATGAATAGTTGGAATGACCTTAAAACATTTTCATTGCTTGACAACATATTAGAGGGGATTTCTAAATGCACAGAGGGACACATTATTCTGGATCATGGGATGCCTGCCATGGATGGTGACTCTCTCTGGGGACTTCAGGACCAAAAGAGCAGTTAGCAATCTGGGTGTTGTAAATGTCAGTTTTAGGGGCTGGTGGGAAGGTGGCAACTGAGTCATATTGATGCAGCAGTGTTTATCAAGTACCCAGTGTGTGCCATGCCCTTTACTAGATGCTGGGGGTATAGTGAGAACAGGCCAGGCCTCGACTCTGCCTTCAGGCAGTCTGTAGTCCAGGACAAGAAACTCTTACCTGGGCAGGTGCAATGACAGGTGGGTAAAGTACGTCTATGAATTGGGTCAGATTGGGGGATGTGGCAGGACAGCAAGTGCCTGCATTGCCCAAAGAGGCAGCCACTGCTTAGTGGCAGCCTGCATGGGACTGAGGCTCAGGGTGCTGCAGTTCTGACTCCTCAACAAAAGCCAAGTCTTTATTTAGAATCTTTTTGTTTTCACATATCGCCAATTAATTCAGATTTCGAAAATGTCATGCAGTACAAAGAGAACACACTCATCAGCTACCAGCTTTTTCTTCTTTTTTGAAAGTCATGTTTATTAAGGTGTAATTTACATACAGAGAAATTCATCCTTTAGAGGTGTACTGCATGATGAGTTTTGACAAAAGTGTGCCTTCATGCGTCCACCACCACAATCCAGATATAGAACATTTCTGTCACCCCAAAAAGTTCCCTCCTGCCCCTTGCAGTTAATCCACTCCTGCGACACCCCCATTCCCTGAAAACCACCAATTAATTTTCCATCCCTGTAGTTTTGCCTTTCCCAGAGGGGTCATAGAAATGGAATTGTACTGTATATAACATTTTGTGTCTGGCTTCTTTCACTTAGCATAATGCTCTGGAAAATCATCCATGTCATTGCATAGATCACTAATTCCATTCTTTTTATTGCAGAATAGTATTCCATTGCACCACAGTTTGCTTATTCATTCGGCAGTTGATGGACATCTGGCTTGTTTCCAGTTTATGGCATGAAAGTCTTTCTGCGGGCAGTTTTCATTCCTTTTGGGTAAATGCCTAGGAGTGGGATTGCTGGGTCGTGTGTTAGGGACGTGTTTTGCCTTATAAGAAACTGCCAAACTCTTTTTCAAAGTAGCTGTACAGTTTTGCATTTCCATTAGCAATGTATGAGAGTTCTAGTTGTTTCTCTGTATCCTCACTGGCACTTGGTATCGTCAGTTTTTTTCCCTTTTAATTTAAATGTCAGCCATTCTGATAGTTGTTTAGTGGTATCTCATTCCAGTTTTAGTTTACATTTCTCTAATTACTAACAATTTTATTGTTATGTATCTTTTCATGTTCTTACTTGCCATCTATACCTCTACTTTGAAGTGTCAAGTTATTTTGCCCATTTAAAAAAAATTAAATTGTTTTCTTTTTACTGAGTTTTGAGCTTTCTTTGTATAGTCTGGATACAATTTTTTTTTTTTTTAATCAGATAGGCATTTTGCAAATACGTTCTCCCGGTCTGTGGCTTGTCTTTTCATTTTATTTACATTTTTCTTTTTAAAGGAGAGAAGTTTTAAATTTAGATTAACTCTATCGACTTTTCAGTTTAAGATTTGTGCTTTTTGTGTCCTAGCATAGAAATTGCCTAATGTGTGCCAAGGTCACAAATATCTATGATTTCTTCTAGAAGTTTTCAGTTATTTTTACTTTTAGGTCTGTGATCCATTTCATGTTAATATTTGTGTATGGTGGAAAGTAAGAGCCAAGGTTATTTTTTTAATACGGATATTTGAATGTTCTAGCACCATTTATTGAAAAGACTATCCTTGCTCTGTTGACTTACCTTGGCACCATGTATGTCTGGGTTTGTTTCTGGATTCCAGTCTGTTCTACTGATCTGTACTTCTCTCTCTATGCCAGTACAACACTGTCTTGATTTCTCTAGCTCAGAATTTCTTAACATCAGCACTATTAACATTTGGACTCAACGGTTCTTTGTTGTGGACGCCTGTCCTGTGTATTAGAAGTTTAGCAATATTTCTGACTGCTTGGTAGATGTCAGTAACTCCCCTCATTCTCAGTTGTGACAACCAAAAATGTTTCCAGACATTGCTACATGTCCCCCTGGGGAGTAAAATTGGCTCTGATTGAGTTCCACTGCTTTAGTTCTGTAGTAAGTCTTGAAGTCAGATAGTGTGAGTATTCTTTATTCTTTTAAAAAATCTTTTGGCTATTCTAGGTCTTATGCTTTCTATACAGATTTTAGCATCTTCTTGTCAATTTCTATTTAAAAAGCCTGCTAGATTTTTGATTGAAATTTCTTTGAATCTAGACCAATTAGAGATCGCTATCCTAGCAGTATTGATTTTTAAAAGAATCATGACTATATCTCTCTCCATTTACTTAGGTATTCTTTGTTTTCTCTCATCAATGTTTTATAGTTTTCAACATACAAATTTGTACATACTACATTTTTCATGTTTTTCAGTGCTTTGGCAAACAGCAATATAAAATTTTCTTTGTTAGTATATAGAAATATGATTTTTAAAAAACTATCATGTGACCATTTCTAAAATGAGTTTTCATTTTAGTTCCAGTAGCTTTTTATGGAATCTTTGGAATTTTTCTAAATAGAAATCATGTTATCTGTGAATAAAGACACTTCTCCTTCTTTCAAATCTGTAAGCCTTTTATTTATTTTTTCTTGCCTTATTGCATTGGCTAGAACTTCTAGTACGTTGCTGAATAGAAATAGGGATAGCGGACATCCTTGCCTTGATCCTGGCATTGGAGGAAAATATCTTTCTCTATTAAGTATGATGTTGGCTATAGTTTTGATTTTGTTTCATAGAGGCCCTTTATCAGGATGAGGAAGTTCCCTTCTCTAGTAAATTTGCTGTGGATTTTTAGCACGAATGGTTATCAGATTTTGGCAAATGCTTTTTCTGTGTTTATTGAGATGATCATAGGAGTTTTCTTTAGTTTGTGAAGAAACAACCTTTTACAAACTAAAAAAACAACTTTTTCCAAGCTAAAGAAATTCCTGGCTGGGTACAGTGGCTGATGTCTGTAATCTCAGCACTTTGGGAGGAAGACAGGCAGATCACCTGAGGTCAGGAGTTTGAGACCAGCCTGGTCAACATGATGAAACCCTCTCTCTACTAAAATTATAAAAATTAGCCAGGTATGGTGGTGCATGCCTATAGTCCCAGCTACTTGGGAGGCTGAAGCATGAGAATAGTTTGAACCCAGGAGACGGAGGTTGTAGTGAGCCAGGATTGCGCCACTGCACTCCAGCCTGGGCGACAGAGCAAGACTCTGTCTCAAAAATAAAAAATAAATAAAATAAAATAATAGGGAAGTATTCCCACTTCTGCTTTATAGATGTGATTGTGTAGAACTATTACTCCTTTAAGGCCCATGGGCTTACAGATGATATTGAAGATCCTGCAAGAATTTCTTTAGTAAAATAAAAAGTATCAGTTACCTCTAGTTCATTTTCTCATTCTCTTTTTTTTTGTTTTGTTTTGAGACAGAGTCTTGCTCTGTTGCCCAGGCTGGAATGCAGTGGCACAACTTCGGCTCACTGCAACCTCCGCCTCCTAGGTTCAAGTGATTCTCCTGCCTCAGCATCCTGAGTAGCTGGTACTACAGTCATGCACCACCATCCTTGGCTAATTTTTGTATTTTTAATAGAGACGGGGTTTCCTCATGTTGGCCAGGCTGGTCTCGAACTCCTGACCTCAGGTGATCTACCTGCCTTGGCCTCCTGAAGTGGTGGGATTACAGATGTGAACTACCGTGCCTGGCCCATTTTCTCATTCTCAGAGCCATCAGCAGACACTACTTTGGTTTAAGGTCTAGGAAAACAGCCTGGGTAAGGGAAAATTGCATCGGATGCATTCAGGAGACAGGTCACCCTTGACTGTTATTTATCAAATCATTTCACTTTTCAGGGCTTTTGTTTTCTCATCTGTGGATAAGAGCCTCAAGATCTTCCCTTCTTCCCCCATCCCTTGTCTGTGTCTTCACAGGCCATAAGCAGATGTTTTGGTAGAGTTCCACCATCTGCATTTCCTGCTTCTTCCTACATTAGCAGCCAAGCCCAGCCAAGGATTTTCATTCTGAAAAGGGAAGAGTTTTCCCACAGCTTGCTGTCATAGTTCCAGTGTGAGGCCCAGATAAATATAGGCCTATTTTCAATCTTCATCGGCTTTAAAACAATTGTGAAAGTAATATATACTTTATTAAATTCAAACAATACTGAAGTAGGTGCAGTAAAATGCAAAAGGCCCTGTTGGCCTTCTGTATTAGTCCGCTCTCATGCTAATATAAAGGACTGCCCGAAACTGAGTAATTTATAAAGGAAAGAAGTTTAATTGACTCACAGTTCCGCATGGCTTGGGGGCCTCAGGAAACTTACAGTTATGGTGGATGGGGAAGCGAACACAACCTTCTTCACACGATGGCAGGAAAGAGAAGTGCTGAGTGAGGTGGGGAGATTCTTTATAAAACCATCAGATCTTGTGAGAACTCACGATTACAAGACTGGCATGGGGATAACTGTCCCCATGATTCAACTGCTTCCCACTGAGTCCCTTCCACGATACGTGGGGATTATGGGAACTACAATTCAAGGTGTGATTTGGGTGGAGACACAGCCAAACCATATCACCTTGCTATTCCCTAGAGTCATGCTGTTAAGCAAGTGTGATGGATCCTTCCAGAGCTTTTCATACAAATATTTATATCCATAGATGTAGCCTCACTTATTTTTTGAGATGGAGTTTTGCTCGTTGCCCAGACTGGAGTGCAATGGTGCGATCTCAGCTCACTGCAACCTCTGCCTCCCAGGTTCAAGCAATTCTCCTGCCTCAGCCTCCTGAGTAGCTGGGATTACAGGCATGTACCACCACACCTGGCTAATTTTGTACTTTTAGTAGAGAGGGGTTTTCTCCATGTTGGTCAGGCTGGTCTCGAACTCCTGACCTGAGGTGATCTGCCCACCTCGGCCTCCCAAAGTGCTGGGATTACAGGCGTGAGCCACCATGCCCAGCCACCTCACTTATTTATTTATTTAAGATATAAATGGTATAATATGTAGCAACTTGCTTTTTTCCCTTAACACTATATTATGACCCTCTTTCCATGCTAACTAAATTGTGTCATGAGAGAACTTGAACTTCTGTTAGAAACAGGGAAAGACCTTTTATTATAAAAGAGAATAGCTTTAACAGCACAGGTCAGATTCAAACCTAGAGTTAAAATATCTCCTTAGACGGTTCTGCCCATTTTCCTTTACTCCTTGGCTGCCTTCCCTAGGTGATGCTTCCACAGACATTTAAGAGAAATCATGGACCTTTTTAAACACCATGTAGAATGGGGACAAGCTTGTGTTTTAACCAATCCTGTAGATATAAATAAGGCCAAGTAGCCGCCTCAAGCATAGGCCAAGGTCGTTGCTGCACCTGCCTCCTATTCACTCAGGCGCGGCTTTGCCCAAGTGTCCTAACCACGAGAGGTGAATTCGATTTAGATTGAGATTTATATGTTAAATCTATTCTTAGCCAGAAATAAAATCTCCTGACGTCAGATGCACAAAATGGCTTTGGTATTTATGCAGTTCCAGTAAATGGGAAAGCCTAGAATACTTCTACCTTCAGTCTTTCCACATGAAATACGGCATGAAGTATCTAGAATGAAACTGGGACTCCCAGGCCTGTCTGCCTACCTCTGTCCCTGGTAGTGAATGCTCCTGTCCTGTCACTTGCCTTTTTGTTTATCGGATATCAACAGCAAACCCAGGAAGGCTCAAGAAAAATGGGCAGTGTGAGAAGAAAATGTGTTGAAATTCACAGTGTGGCTTATAAGTTCTTGTTGAAAAGGGATGAATAAAAATATCTTTAGATCTTATCCTTCATTATCAATTAAGAAGTCTTTGTTTTGAAAAGAATAGGAGGATCAGTCTTCCGGCATTATTTTGAATATAATTAAGCTGGGTGAAAGTGTATTAAAAAATCAGCATTCTAGAACTGTCTTTGGCAGTTTTCTATTATTATCTTGTTAGTACTGGAGGTGAACATATGAATCAAGCTGGTGAACCCTACGGAAACTGTACCTTTTTTTCAATGGGGTGGGGAATATTTCTCTAGTCCAGCAATAAACACATTTTAAACAAGTGTTTTCCATTCTTGTGGCCAATATAGTATCTTTACTTTTCCCTGCAGGGATAATAGTCCCCGGAGTTTGGTACAACACGTCACGGTTGTCGAAGTTTTCAGTTTCTTTTCCTGTTTGAATCTCACACTACTTCTAAGACAGGGCTGAGGAAGTGATTTCTAAAGGTCACACAGTGGTCCAGGGATTCACGTATTATTCTATGATTCAGGGCACAGATCACCTAACTACACAACTAAAACTAGCTCAAGTAAGGGGCCTCAGGTCACGGGGGAATCCCAGGTGACATATTCATAATAGGAATGAAATATAACCAGGCCACGTGGATGCTATAATTGATAGAAATAACAACTAATACTTTTGAGCATTTACTGTTTGTATCAGCTCATTTGATTCTCATACCAACCCTATGAAGTAGATTCTGCTGTTACCCTCATGTTTCAGAAGGGGGAATTGAGGCACAGAATAACTTAACAGTTACTTGTTCAGTGTCTACTAGTTAACCATCAGAGTAGAGGTGGGAACCCAGGCAGTTTGATTCCAGAGCCCGCCCTCTGCTTTATGATATTGCCTTCCAGGACATTAACAGGCTAAGGTGACTGGCTGTGCATCTGCTGGGCCCAGTGCTTCTTTTTTTTTTTTTTGAGACGGAGTCTTGCTCTGTCACCAGGCTGGAGTGTAGTGGCGCAATCTCGGCTCACTGCAACCTCCGCCTCCTGTGTTCAAGCGATTCTTCCGCCTCAGCCTCCCGAGTAGCTGGGACCACAGGCGCGTGCCACAATGCCTGGCTAAATTTTTTAATATTTTTAGTAGAGACGGGGTTTCACCATGTTGGCCAGGATGGTCTCGATCTCTTGACCTCATGATCCGCCCGCCTCGGCCTCCCAAAGTGCTGGGATTACAGGCGTGAGCCACCGTGCCTGGCCTGCCTCTTCTTCCTATGGCCTGGTTCATCCTTCTGCCCCTTCCTGCAGACTGGCTTTTTCTGCTTACCCATAACTGCTTGGTTTTCCTGACACTAAACCTTGCATGGGGCTTTTCACCTGCTGTGGTGCTCACTGCAGCTGGAGTGGGCAAAGCTCTTCAGTGTAAATGCCCACTATCAAGTCTCTGTCCCAGTTCCATATTTCCATGAGGAAGAATCAAGCTGCTGCAGTCTGGCCAACCCAATGGAGTTAGGGAATCTGGGAATCTACACCTCATCCGTTCAGCAGAGGCCAGAGGAGAAGGGACGCATGGTATAGAAATGTCTTCTTAACCTGATCCCCCTTTAACCATGGCCTTGGTAGAGGTCTGTTTTAAATAAGGTCAGTTTGCAGGGCAAACTTCTGAACATTTGTCTCCTCCTTCGTAGCCCTAAAAGACAACTTCACATGTTGGTAAGCTTGTTCTATGAAATATAACAATGACAGCTGGCCTGCTTGAAAGTGTTGGTCAATTTTCCTGGTATAAATATTCCCACCATGGCTGATTTCAAGCTACCAGCATGATGATGGAGTTGGGAAGCAATGCCTCAATTGGCTCAGCTCTGATATGACCTGGCCCTGGCACACCAGTGCTCCTATCCATATATGCGCTAGAGGCAGGGAAGCTTCCACAGTGAGTGCATGATGTCTCTAAGGAGTTTGAAACCTAGGCTTAATGGGACAATCAACTAGGTGGGCTTACAGTGATGTAAAAGGGAATCAGATTTCAAGGTAGAGAGAGTGGGAGTCAGATTTGCTGTGTGCAGTCTAAGACGGCTTCAAACACTGTGTATATTTCCAGCTGTACAACCTAGTAGGCACACAGTGATGCCTTCTAAAAAATTGCAATTTCCTTTGATTATGGTGTCTCACTTGTGACATATAATTAACCCTTTCATTGATTTTAAGACGCCAGGCCTAATTTTCTTGAATGAGCATTGGTTGGGTTTTCTGGCATGGAAAGGTATAATTTTTCCTTGCTTCCAGATGTCAGCAGCTCCTTCTCCTTTGTTGTCATGATGAACAGCCTCCTTTCCTTCACCTTTCAAACCTAGCGATGCAAAGTCCATGTGGTAGCCTAAGCATCCATCTTTCAGTTGGATACACAGTATTAGTCTCAATTCGGAGGCTTTTGTTTATGATCATAAGGCCATCTCTCTCAGTTCATGTAATTATGCTAAAAGCCAAGACAGTCACGTGACTACCACTTCTGACGGCGTGTCTGATGCCTTAGCAGATCTCAAGGCCTGTCTGATTGGCTCTTTTCATTTGCACATCTGGGAAGGAGACCGGCAGTCTTGGCTATAGCGCGCTACTTAAGATTCTGCTGACGTTCCCCATCTTTCTTCCTGATGTGACGATGTTGCTAACCTTGGCCAGCTCTCACAACGGGTCGTGTTGGCCACTGGGAGATGCAGGGAGGAAGTGTCAACAGTGTGGGTCTCTCACCCTCCTTACATGTGGAACTCCCCGTGTCCTACTGATAGAAGGTCAGTGTCTTTACCTATAAAAATAGCACAATTAATTTATTCTTTTAATTTCCCTTGGGGTGTAGCAAGAGAAAAAATTTTACAAGATTCTTCTTTCACGTTTTATTGAAGATTTGTCCTAGTTTGTGAATATGTTGACTTCTGAATAAGAAGACAAAGACTAACATTTATGAGACAGCTATTCTTGTGTTAGTCCCTGGATCAAGGGTTTAATCTTATCGAGTCCCCACGACAACACTGTCCGGTAGTTCTTGCCCATTTTGCTTGGAGGAAGTTAAGATTGAGAGGCCATATAAAAACCAGCTTGCCTGAGGCACATTGCTTGTAAGTGGTGGAGCTGGGATTTGAAATGAGATCTGATTACAATGTAAATATATTGTCACTTATATAGTACAGTCCTTCCCTGCCCACCCAACATTTTATGAAATTTTCAAACACACAGAAAAATAGAAAGAACTATATCGTGAACACCGCTATATGTACCACCTAGATGGTGCAATTAACATTTTGCTTTATCATACATCCATCTGTCTGTCTCACTGTCCATCAATTCACCTTATTTTTGATGTATTCAGAGTAAGTTGCAGATGTTGGTACATGTCACTCCTAAATACTTTAGCATGCATATTATTGATTAGGTTTCAGTATTTGTTTATGACTCTTTTTTGAGGTAAATTTTACATCCAATGAAATACAAAACTCTTAAGTACATATTCCTGAGTTTTGAAAAATATATACACATGTGTAACTCAAATCCCTGTCAAGATAAAGCATGTGACCATCACCCCAATAAGTAAGTTTTCTTTTACCCTTGTGCAGATGTTTCCATTTCTTCTCACTTACCTCACCCAATCTAAGCAACCATGGTTTTTTTTTTTCCTCAAGTTTAGTTTTTGTATAATGCAGTTAAAAGAAAAAAAAAAACCAAATTGCCAGTTTTCTTTGTTCTGCAGCAAAAGATAAAAGTGACTATCTAGCCCCCATGTACAATAAAGATCAGTCCAAGACAGTTAGTGTCCCTGCAGTTGTGATATACCATGCAGTCTTAAATAATAGTGTCTGCTGTTTCCAAATTGAGTTTCCTTATATGTATTAATTCAGATAGTATTTATTAGGCACCTGTGGGTGGCAGGCAGTGGGTTCCCCCTTTATTTACTTATTTTCATTGATAACCACATACATATTTATGACATTAGTCAGCCACTCCCATGAATAAGTATGACCACTCCCATGAATAAGTATGATTGCTAACAGAGGGGAAGCCAAGGGTGCAGGGGGGAGGCTGGAGGAAGAGGCCCACCTTGGTGAGTGAGGAGAAGGGTTAGGGAAGGCTTTCCTGAGGAAGTGACATTTGAAGCAACATCTATTATAGAAGGAGGAATAGGAGATAACCAGGTAGGGATTGGGGCAAATGGAGAAATGGGGACTGTCCTCTGTGTTGGGAAGGACTGTGATTCTTTCTCGAACCACAGAGAAGGTCGTGTGGATGGTGGGCAGGAGTGGAGGGGAGAGTGAGTGGTAAACGAGGAAGGAGAGGTAGCAGGACCAAAATCACCCAGGAGACAGACTGTGGCCTTTATGTTCAGAGCAATGGGAAGCCATTGCATGGTTTAAAGTGAAAGAGTGACCTTGACATTCAGTTATCTAGCCAATTGAATTGGGCGAAGAGGAGGCATGGATGGTGTGTTCTGGAACGCTAGTGAAAATTAAACACCAAAACAACGTGAAATATCCAAATTTTAGGAGAGCCTTAATTTGCATTATGAATCCAAACAGATTTTCAGATTCCTCCTGTGATTTTTCTCCCTGGCCTTCATCCAGTTGAGTTGGATAAAGAGGAGGCATGGATAGTGTGTTCTGGAGTCATAGTGAAAATTAAACACCAACAACATGAAACTCCCAAATTTTAGGAGAGCCCTAATTTAGCCTTATGAATCCGAACAGATTTTCAGATTCCTCCTGTGATTTTTCTCCCTGGCCTATGTGATGGCCCAGGCAGTAACAGTGACTAATAAACATCCTCTGCGCATCCAGCTCTTGCCCCACTCTGTCTTCGCATTTTCACTGCCTCCATTTCTTTGTCTCCTTCGCTCCTTAACTCGCTCCATTTCCATCCTTCATGGAATGGAAAAGGGATGCTATTAATGACCAGTGCTTGCCTGACTGCTGAATCCTGGGGCAGCTATCTAATCCCCTTTGCTCTGTGACTCTATAGATCTCCCAGGGTAGCCTCATTCAGACTCATGGATTTAATGACCATTTATGTACTGTTGGTGCAGAAAACTCTCAGCTCTCCCCTGAGGATAAGACCTGTGCCTAAGCAGTTTATTGGACATCTCTACCCATGGCTACTGACAAGTCAGCATTTCTCCCTCAGAGGGAACTCATCACCCCCAAGTCTTGCTCCTTGTGCTGTATTTCCTCTGTGTTACCTATTTCAGGGAGTGTGGCCACCACCCGTTTGTTGGAGCCGAAAATCTGACAAATGTTCTAGATTCTTCTTTTTTTGTTTTTTTTCACCACATTGTTGGAGCCAGCAATCTGAGAACTGTTCTAGATTGTTTTCTAGTTCATCATTTAGTTGGCCATTACATTTTGCTGATAGCATTTCTTTTTCTTTTTTTTTCTGAGACAGAGTCTTACTCTCTTACCCAGGCTGGAGTACAGTGGCATGATCTCGGCTCGCTGCAACCTCTGCCTCCCGGGTTCAAGCGATTCTCCCCTTAGCTTCCTGAGTAGCTGGAACTACAGGCACGTGCCAACCACACCACACCTGCCTAATTTTTGTCTTTATTTATTTATTTATTGACTCAGGGTTTCTCCATGTTGCCCAGGCTGGTCTTGAACTCCTGGGCTCAAGTGATCTGCCTGTCTCAGCCTCCCAAAGTGCTGGGATTACAGGTGTGAGCCACTGGGCCCAGCCACTGATTGCATTTCTGAACACTGTCATCATTCTGGCAATTTTCTGTCTTTGCTGCCTTATTTCAGACCCTCCCTCCTCTTGATCCGTGTTCTTTCCAAAGCTGTGTCTCCTAGTTGCCCCCGCTGCCTCTAGCTTGGCCTCCTTTTAACCAGCCTCATCCTCTTGCCAGAGACTCTTAAAAATATAAATCGAACCAAACCCTTTGTTGGCTCCCCATAACTCAGTTTGACTTCATTGCTTAGTAATCTGGGTCTTTTATGAATGAACCACCTCCAACTCACACCTGCCAAGGTACCAACTTCTGTCCACAGATGGGTTTTTAAAAATTAAACACTTGTGGCTGGGTGCAATGGCTGACACCTGTAATCCCAGCAATTTGAGAGGCCGAGGCAGGAGGATCGCTTGAACCCTGAAATTTGAAACCAGACTGGGCAACATGGCAAGGCCTCCTCTCTACCAAAAAAAAAGAAAAAATTAGTTTGGTGTGGTGGTGTGCACCCATAGTCCTAGCTACTTGGGAGGTTGAGGTGGGAGGATCACTTGAGTCCAGGAGGCCAAGGCTGCAGTGAGCTGAGATCATGCCACTATAGCCCAGCCTGGGCAACAGAGCCAGACCCTAACTCAAAAATAAATAAATAAATAAATGCTTGTCAAACAAATTGAAACATCACTTAACAATCAAGAGCTTTTCCATAAAAAAAATCAGGATTTCTAGGTTCTCTTGAAATAGTCAGAAGCTCAACCATACTGGTCCTGTATTTCTGGATGGCCACACTCAGCTGACGCTTAGTAGTGGTGCCTCTTTTAGACGGGGCATCTGTCACGGCTCCCATTTGTCCCATTTCACTCTCATATTGGCTGTGATGTGCTAACTGTGGCAACAAACCAACCCCCAAATCTACAATGGCTTAGAGCCAGAGAAGTTTCTCACTCACATAAAGACAAATGAGTGTTCCTAATGGGCAGAGAGCTCTCTTTAAAGTGGAGATTCGGGGACCCAGGGTCCTTCCATTTTGTGGCTTTTCATATTCAGTCTGTGGCTCCCAGGGCTGCCCTCCTTGTCTGCATGCAGCAGATGGAAGCAGACAGAGAGGAACCCGTCTCTAAGTGACGTGTGGCATTCTGCGCACATTCCGGATTAGTGCTCTGTCACTTGGCCATACTGACCTGCAGGGAGAGGCTGGGACACGTAATCTTAGAGTGGGCCCAGAAAGAAGAGGTAACAGGTTTGGTGAACAGCCAGCTGTTATCTGACCCAACTCATTTCTTTAATCTACTTGGCCCCTTTGGTATTTGAATTTGCAATCCCTGCTTTTAACAGCAACAGGCTTTGGAGATAAGGAAACCTAGGGTTCAAATCACTATAATGTCAACTCTAGCAGGGCAGGAACTTAATCTGTTTTGTTCACTGCCTAGAGCAGTCTCTGGCACACAGTAGGTGCTCAATAAGTCTAGGTTGAGGTTGATTATATGAATGACTTCCTTCTGTCCCTAGCAATAATAATAGCTAACATTTATTTAAGGTTTATAATGTGCTTAACTCTGTTAGTGGGTTGGGTGCCATCTCAGGAAAAAGGTGCTAAGATTTGAACAGCCACAGGGTAAATGTGAAAATTGTTTTCTTTTTCTCTTCTGTCTCATTTCCAGGATATTTCTGGAACTCTCTTTAATCTATATATTGATGAGAGAATGGTAACGTATTTTCCTTTTTTTTTTTTAAATTTAGAAAGAAGGCTTTATTCTTATTTTTATTCCCTTAGGTTTTTAGGGAACAGGTGGTATTTGGTTACATGAGTGAGGAGAAAACGTAACGTATTTCTTTCTTTCTTTTTTTTTTTGAGACAGAGTCTCGCTCTGTTGCCAGGCTGGAGTGCAGTGGTGTGATCTCGGTTCATCACAACCTCCGCGTCCTGGGTTCAAGTGGTTGTCGTGCCTCAGTGTCCTGAGTAGCTGAGACTATAGGCACATACCGCCATGCCTGGCTAAATTTTTTTGTATTTTTAGTAGAGATGAGGTTTCACTGTGTTGGCCAGGCTGGTCTCAAACTCCTGACCTCATGATCCGCCCACCTCAGCCTCCCAAAGTGCTGGGATTACAGGTGTGAGTTGCTGCGCCCGGCCTATATTTTCTTACTGGCTGACAGCTAGGGTGAAAAAAAACAGCTGTTTTCAAATTCTTGTAGTTTTGGTAGACAAATGGTTGTTACCTCAAGATTTTTTTTTTCCTCTATGTAGTAAATTCTGAATATGTTGGACTCAGTTGTACTTCAAGTGGATTGTAGTCTGCTGTCTTCTGCTTGGCAAAAAAGTTAGTGTTATTTTCAAAGTCACCTTGACATCTCTTAGCCATACACAGCATGGAGGGCAGAAGGTCTGATAGTTTCCTGCAGTTTGAGGTCCTGACGGTGCATGGAAAGTGCAATTTCTTTGTTGTTATTGTTGTGACTTTCTGATTTATTTGGGGTCAGGTTGAGGTTAACTGGAAGGAATGGATTGTGTTTTTTCTTTCCCCGTAGGAATAAAAGTAAAATTCCTCATATCTTACTATCCCTGGTGTGGTGTCTTGCTAGTTATTATGGGATCAGGTAGCCTGAAGACCTCACCTAGAGCAACTTAAGGTGATAGCACCAGTGTTCTGGGCAGCAAGAAGTGTAATTACCTTTGCATGAAGTATGTCCTATGACAGGACCATCAGACCATTGGAACTCTACCTTTCCCTTTATTGAAGAAGGCCACTGGAGTTGCAGGGGCTTAGCTGCGGGTCTCTCTCAGATGCTGCTTGAATCCCTTTTGCCAGAAAAATATCCACAAGAAGATGGAAAACTACGATAAAAATAGTGACGTGCAAACACACAACTAAAAGAAATAGATTTCTATAGTATTTACAGAAGTACTGTAAGAGGAAGAGATTAACGTGGATGATATTGGTAGAATTTCTGATGAGTTAGGTTAATCGGAAGGAGGACCTTGAATAGGGGTTGAATGGAGAAAGTTTGACTTCACGGGGTCCAGGATCCTTCTCATCGAATTGGGTAACTAGGACACAGCTTAAAGTAAGTAGAGTGAAGGGACTCAGCTGAACTTATTCTTCTGTTCCCTTTAACTTTTCAATAGCACTAACTTTCTTTTTTTTCTCTTTCATTTAAAAGCTTCCAAAAAATGGCTGGGCATAGTAGCTAGCCCTTTGGGAGGCTGAGGCAGGTGGATCACCTGAGGTCAGGAGTTTGAGACCAGCCCGGCCAACATGATGAAACACTGTCTCTAATGCAAATACAAAAATTAGCAAGGCATGGTGGTACACACCTATAATTCCAGCTACTCAGGAGGTTGAGGCAGGAGAATCATTTGAACCTGGGAGGCAGAGGTTGCAGTGAGCTGAGATTGTGATATTGCACTCCATCCTGGGTGATGAAGTGAGACTCTGTCAAAAAAAAAAAAAAAAAAGGGCCGGGCGCGGTGGCTCACGCCTATAATCCCAGCACTTTGGGAGGCAAAGGCGGTTGGATCATGAAGTCAAGAGATCGAGACCATTCTGGTCAACATGGTGAAACCCCGTCTCTACTAAAAATACAAAAAAAAAAAAAATTAGCTGGCCATGGTGGCGCATGCCTGTAGTCCCAGCTACTCGGGAGGCTGAGGCAGGAGAATTGCTTGAACCCAGGAGGCGGAAGTTGTGGTGAGCCGAGATCGTGCCATTGCACTCCAGCCTGGGTAACAAGAGCGAAACTCCATCTCAAAAAAAAAAAATTCCAAAAATGAATTAATGTTTGTTTTAAGCTTACCTCTATTTCCTAAATTTTATCTTAATTTCTTTAAAAGTGAAAACATTTTTCTTCTATTTAAAAAATTTATTACAAGGTAATCTTTTAATAATAATAAAGGAAATTTTTGAAACGAGGAAAAATCATACAGTTTTTGTTTTTGTTTTTTTAAAATCAGGTTGGGACACTGAAAGTTCCAATTTGATGGTTGGCTATTTTTTTTTTTTTGAGATGGAGTCTTACTTTGTCGCCCAGGCTGGAGTGCAGTGGCACAGTCTTGGCTCACTGCAACCTCTGCCTCCGGATTCAAGCGATTCTCCTGCCTCAGCCTCCCTAGTAGCTGGGATTACAGGTGCGCGCCACCACGCCCATATAATTTTTGTATTTTTAGTAGAGACGGGGTTTTGCCATGTTGGCCAGGCTGCTTTTGAACTCCTTACCTCAAGTGATCCGCCTGCCTCAGCCTCCCAAAGTGCTGGGATTACAGATGTGAGCTGGGATTACAGATGTGAGCTGGGATTACACCTGGCCTGGAGGTTGGCTGTTAAATTATAACATCATATGTTCATATTGTTCAAAAATGTAAAAAAAAAAAAAGTAACATCAGGTCTGCCTCTACTCTATACCAGTGTTACTGATCCACATTGTTTATAACCAGTCTGTGGTAAGCTGGGTACAGGAACCAAAAGCTTGGAAACTTTTATGGCGATTAGACATTGGTGGGATATTCTGTGGATCTGTCCCATAGAGCAGAAACTAGTCTAGTTTGGGTGTGATTGAACTCTCATGGTAAGGGCAGTTGCCACGAACTGTAATAGAAGGATGATTTGGTAAGTGATGGCTTGGAAGGTGAAAACAAGCAAGCAGGGAAACAAAGCACCAGTCCTTCCCCGTGCATAGAGCTCTACAATACTCGCTACCACATTATCACTCACTTGTCTTCCATTCGTAACCTGGTTAGAAGAAGAAAAATCGCCCAGAGCCCCAAGAGTCTAACACAACCATTGATAGGATTGATACCTTTCCTTTCATCTTTTGTTTTTTGTGTGTACATGCCTTTTACAAATACATTTGTAACCATAATCCATCATGACTTCTGAATCTTAGGATTCACATTCCTAAAATTATGGCAATTTTTGTGTTTCATATAAAGTCTTAAAAAGACTTAATTAGTTATGTCCCCTAATTGTCTCTTCTTTTAGGAATTTTTGCCTCCTTCCACTCCAGTTAGTATTTTTTTTTCATTTTGTTTTGTTTAGTTTTGAGACAGAGTCTTGCTCTATTGCCCAGGCTGGAGTGCAGTGGTGCAATCTCAGCTTACTGGAGCATCCACCTCCAGGTTCAGGTGAGTCTCCTGATGCAGCCTCCTAGGTAGCTGGGATTACAGGTGTGCACCATCATGCCTGGTTAATTTTTGTCTTTTTAGTAGAGACAGGGTTTCATCATGTTGGCTAGGCTGATCTCGAACTCTTTACCTCAGGTGATCCACCTGCCTCAGCTTCCCCAAAGTGCTGGTATTACAGGTGTGAGTCACCACGCCTGGCCCAGTTAGTGTTTATAATGTCTTGAGATTTTTGTGTTTTGTGGGGGAAAGAAGGGGAACACTTTTTTCCTCTATTCTAAATTTTGCTGGTTTATTGCCAGGCAACCAAAGAAGAACTGCTAGAAAATAAATCAAATGTCCGCTTCAGGATTCTGTTCTCATTAATCCCAGGGGTAGTAGTAGATGCAGTTTTTATCCTCTATTAGTTTTCTCTTTCAGATAAGATAAAATTCTTATAAGTCCCCAAGCTTACCTGGTGGCTAAGACTCCAGGACATGAGCTGGCCATCTGGTGAAATGGATATCACCTCCTACACAGAGGCATCTCCCATGGTGGAATGTCATCCAAAGGGCCATGGTTCTGAATCCCCCAGCTCTGCCCACTGCCCACTGGCCATCTGTTCCCCCTCACCCTCCCTCCAGGGTTTATTTTGGCTTTGCATGCTGACTGATGAGATCTCTTCTGAGTCACCTGTGCCCACCTTGGGCTTTTTTTTTTTTTAACCCCTTCCCAAACCTTGGAAATGGTTCCAGATTGTATTCACTCAGTTTTGTGAATTCAGGATGAACATGAAGAAGATAGGAGGACATGGTCATGTTTGCGTCAGATTCTTGTACCACTCTGCTTCTTTTTGCTGTGGCACCTCCGCTTTGTGGGCTCAGCTTTTTGGCTAACGGTGTTTGAAGCCAGACCTTGCTAGAAAGGAACTGACTCCGCTCATCCTGCTAGGAAATCGACATGTAATTCCTCACTAGTGAGTTGCTTATCTCAAGCCATGTTTAAGAAAGATGTTTAATAATATGTTCAATATTCATTATTAATAGAAAAATAATTTCTAGAACAGTCTTGTTCGCTTCTGACCCTTTACGTAGAGCACATCTCTAAGAGTCAATGGTTCCTACCAATGTGTAGAAACCAACCGGTCACATATTTACAAAACGTGCATGATGTGTGAAGTAAGACCAGTGCTAGGTAAGGTTCCCAAGGTGGTCCCAGTACTGCTTTGAAGAAATATAAGTAAGGACAAGGTTGCATGAAAATAACTCATTGAGTATGAAAGCTTAAGTATCCAGGCACAAAATAAGTGGTACAGAGAATAAATGCACTGGGCTGTCAAATTTAGCATCCGCTTTACCCTGGGTCACAATGCAAATGGACTGTGGGGTCCCTAATGCTGAGAACTTGCCTGAAATAATAGCTACTGAGTGTCTGTGACTTGGGACCTCATGGCCTAGGATGGTGCTAGGGATCGTCTGGGAACTTCTGAGTCATTGATTTTTACCAGAGCAGGTCTTAGAGAATCATGTACCAGCAACAGAATCTTTCAAAGCAGAGTTGGTGCTTTGCTTCTGAAATCAATTCTTATCCACAGCACACAGTAGAAATTATGGATTAAAACTATATTAAAACTGTTTTACTTGAATTGCCTAAAACTGTAGAATGTCTTTACTAAACAACTCTGTTTCATCTGAGTTATAGTAAAAGTGATAGTTTCCATATATTCTGCCAGCATTTCCCATGTTCCAGATACTGTGCAGGGTGCCTGACGTGCTTATGTGGCATTTAATCTTCACAGACCTCTTATGAGCTAAGAACTATCATTATTCACATTTTGCAGAGGGGGAAGCCGAGGCTTAGAGAGGTGGTATAGCTTGCCCAGGACCACATAGCATAATGTTGGATCAGTCCTTCTGAACCCAAAGCCTGTGCTCCTGTCCACTGCTAAGCTAAATGCTCTCCATGACTGTATCTGCTCTTCCTCTGCTCCGTGAGCTGCATCCCAGGTCTAAGGATGAGACGAAGTAGTTGTGTCTGATGGGCATGTATTGCTGTGGGCATTACGGAGGCCTTTCACATCGCTATCTCTGTAGTATGATCCAGCCACATAGGGTGAAGGTGTGAGTAAGAGTGGCTGTGGCTCATATTATATATGTATACATATATATATCATATTTTATATAATATATAGAAATATATTATCTTTTTACAATATATAAAATATATAATTAAAGGAATGTAAAATATAAATATGTATCATATAAAATATGTTAAAATGTTTTCACTCACACCTTCAGATGTGTGTGTGTGTGTGTATGTATATAAATATGTGTGTGTGTGTGTGTGTATATATATATATATATATATATATATATATATATATAGTGTCACTGCACTCTAGCCTGGAGTTTGATATATATTTATATATATGTTATATATATGTTTGAAGGTATATAGCATATATATATCCCACTCTGTCTCCCAGGCTGGAGTGCAGTGGCACAATCATGGCTTACTGCAGCCTTGACCTCCAGGGCTCAAGTGATCCTCTTGCCTCAGCCTCCTGAGTAACTGGGACTATAGGTGCATGCCATTATGCCTGGCTACTTTTTAAAAACTTTTGTAGATCTAGGATCCCACTTTGTTACCAAGGCTGGTCTTGAACATCTCAGCTCAAGTAATCTTCCTGCCTCCCAAAGTGCTGGGATGACAGGCGTGAGCCACCAACTTGGCCATATTTATGTTCTCTCATTTTAGATTTCAGGCACACTCTAAATAATATTTTATTCCTAATCTGCTGTTGTTGGGGATAATGAGAACTGACTAGATTGTGTTTTGCCCTTTTCCCCATTCCCTTATGGTGCTTGAGACTCAAGTACACTGGCAGGAATTCTGAAGAATTTTTATGGAATTCTTCAAGACTCACACACATAGATTGAATCAGCTGTGCTTTTTGGCTACTTTCAAACCTTAGCAAACACACAGGCCTGAGTCACACCATGACCACATCTACATTAAATTTAGATGCCACGGGATATGACTCTGAAGCTGCCCTTTGCGCTTGGTGAATTATGACTTTGTCCTGGGGACCCGTCATTTCCCCTGCCCTTGGTGACCGCTATATTTCTCATGCGGCAATATGGATAATAATGAAATTCACATAAATTTATACTGGAGAACTAACTGTATCTGAGGTGGATGTTAAGAATTTCTTGCACCTACATACTCAGTTTAGAAATTTCTAGTAAGTTTCTTATACCATTTGTCTCTTTAATAGTAATTATTGAGTACCTGCTGTATGCCAGGGCCATACTGTCTTTGACCTAAAGACGCATCGTTACTCCTGGCTAGCCCATTTCTCAGGGTAGCCACTAACTACATCTAAGTGACCTCTGGTACTTACCTGTTCACCAAATAACTTACTGGATGCCAATGATCTACAGAGATGGCTAGGTGTTAGGGCACAGTGATAAATATCTATAATATGCTAGGCTGAGGTTGGGGGAAACTTGGTCAAAGACATGTCACCAGGCATCCTAACACAAAGAAAAGTCCCTCCAAGGGAAACAAACAATCAAAATGCGTAAGCAAATGCTGGGTAAACAAGTAACAATCATTTAATCCACCTCCCTATTTTACAGGTAAGATATTGAGGCCCAGGGAAGAAACATTTGGTCAAATTACATAACCTATAATGCTGGTTTTCATTTTAGGGTTTGGCAACCTTTTAAGTACCACCAATAGGATTTAGGAATAAAATTGTCCTATCAAACATTTTCCTGCTTTGACTCATTTTTCTAAACAGCTAACCTGGGGTGGGGAGAATGAATCTCCTAAGCTCCATTTTCTAGATGAGTAACTTCAGACACACAGAGATTAGATGGCTTGCTCATGGTCACTCAAACTGGTTAAGGAGAGTGAGAGCAAGAGCCCGAGTGTCCCCTCTCCTTGTCTGCCATACCCTGGCTGGAGCAGTGTCCCTATCTGTCATTGGGAGGCCCAGGCACAGGCAGAGGAGGAAGAAAAGGGAGAGAATAGACTTTAGGTGGAAAAGGAGGAAGCTACAGGGTGAACTGCATGGTATTTTGGGGCTTGCTGTGTGGTATTTTGGGTTCTGCAATGAGGTTGCTGTTCTCTGGCACTAACTGGAATATTTAAGTAGGAACCTTTTTGGAATTTTTTTGGTTCTCTCTACTACCTTTATTTTTCCACCTTCATGCAAAGTCTCCTCTTCCATTGAAGTTCTGGTCTTCCTTCTCCTCATTGCTGTCACCTTCTGACTTTACAGGCACCTGGCCTCTTTTATGGAGGATTTGACACTATTCAAGAAGTCTTCCTCTCCATGCCAAGTCTTGCCGTCAGCCCAAGCAACATCAGGGGTCCATGTTGTAGAGCCTACCCCTTCCCCCCTTCCTTCCCCCAACTCTGAAGCCTTTTTTTTTGAGACAGAGTCTTGCTATGTCACCCAGGCTGGAGTGCTGTGGTGTGATCTTGGCTCACTGCAACCTCTGCCTCTTCAGGTTCAAGCGATTCTCATACCTTAGCCTCCCGAGTATCTGGTAGTTTAGGGCCCTTATGATTCTTTTCTAGCATTCCCGGAGTCAACTGGTTCAACGCTGCTCATCCCAGCAGGGTCTTCAGTGCCATTTGAGATTTATTCATAGGTTCCTTATCAGTGTCATTTTCCGATTTTCCTGCATGGCTCTTCTGTATGACTCTCCTTGAACCTTTTAACCTCCTTCCAGTCACCCAGTCCACCTTCTTAGTGGATGGCTTTTGTGGAATCTTCTTCACCTGTTCACTCCTTAAATGAGAGTGTGCTCCCAGGTTCTGGCCTAGCCTTTTTTTTTTTTTTTTTTTTTTTTTTTGAGACAGGTCTTACTCTGTCACCGAGGCTGGAATGCAGTAGCGTGATCATGGCTCACTGCAGTCTTGACCTGCTGGGCTCCACTGATCCTCTCACCTTAGTCTCCTCAGTAGCTGGGACTGCAGGCACATGCCACCAGCTAATTTTTTGTATTTTTTGTAGAGATGGGGTTCTTGGACTGTTGGGCTCTGCCTGCCTCAGCCTCCCAAGGTGCTGGGATTATAGGCATGAGCCATGGTGCTATAGTAAGTTCTGGGACTAGATCAGGGTCTTAGCAGCAAGAGGAGGTCCAACTTCATGCCACAAGCCAAAGGTCACCAACTCAAATGGTTTGGAAGCCAGGTGGGTGGCACGAGCGAGCCAATCACACCTGGGAGGGTGCATCCCACATAAGGGGCACAACTGTGCCTCTGCTCCAGCCAGCTGCTCCCATGGGGGAATTCAGGAGCCAGGGCCAACACGTGTTCTCACCTTCTTGCCTTCTAGCTTACAGCATCTGGGGGTCAATGACTCACAGTGTTACAGCAGAGACTCTTCTGCAGTCTAGCCCTGTTACCTCTTATGGACACTTCAGCTAGGTGGTCTCTAGTCACCTCACACGCCACTGTCTCCTAGCCTGATCCCTTGACCTGGACTTCCTGCTGTATTCCTAATATTGGTGAATGGAGCTTCTGTCTGCTTGGGCACGTAAGCCAGAAAACAGAGTCATCCTAGACTCCTCCTCCTCCTTCACCCTGCGTATCTGATTGGTCCTGTCAGTTCTGTCTCCTTAATGTTTCCTGCACCTGCTCCTTCCTCTTTCAGCCTCTGCTCAGGACCCCGTGGTCTCATCTGGATGATTTCTGGTCGCCTTGTGTTCCTTCTCCCTCGGTACTCTCACCTTCGTCTGTCCTCCAGGGATCTTTCTAATCATAAAGCATATCATATCTCTGTCCTCAGCCTAAGGCTTGAAATCTGCGTCCGGCTCACAGATCTGTATTCTTTGCTTGCAGTGTTAGCCTGCATCATGTTTAAAAACAATTCCCTTTGGCTTTGCTTGCCTATAATAAAAATCAGAGCATTCCATATAAGGATCCAGATTTCGGGCTTATCTTTGAAAACCAGCAGCTTTGTCCCCTGGCTCCTGAATTCCCCTGTAGGAGCAGCTGGCTGGAGCAGAGGTACAGCTTTGCCCCTTGTGTGGGGCGCACCCTCCCAGTGTGCTTGGCTCACTCACGCCACCACTTGGCGTCTTTTCTGAGGATCTTGGCAACTGAGTAAGATGATGGTTTTATCCTTAGTCATTTGGCTTGGGGTCCATGAACCCCCAGGGTAGTCTCTTCTAAATTATTTTGATGATAATACACAATAAGAACATTTTACATTTTGACCCAGCATACATGCACGTACACACACAGACACACACACACACATACACACAGACACACCCATGCAGACACACAGACACACGCACACACATACATGCAGACACCCCATGCAGACACACACAGATACACAGACAAGCAGATACACCCATGGAGACACACACAGACACAGACACACGTATGGACACACACGCAGACACATACACAGACACACAGACACATACACAGAGACACAGACACAGACACACATAGACACACATACAGGGACACACAGACACAGGGACACACACAGACACAAGACAGACACACACGGACACATGGACACATGGACACAAGGACAGACACATGCAGACCCACACACTGATATACGGACACAGACACACACATGCAGACACATAGACATACATGGACACAGACACACAGACACGGACACACAGACACAGACACACAGGGACACACACAGACACACAGGGACACACACAGACACACACACACACCTACAACTGAGAAAAAGGGTCAGGAAATAATACTTAACATTACTTCTCTTCCATACTTTTTTCCTCTTCTTTTCCTTTTGCTTCCCCTCCCTCTCTTCCCCCCTCTTTCTTTTCCTTCTGAGTGGCTCATGACCCACTAAATTGATTTCATCATCTGCTAGTAGGTCATAGTTCATACTTTGAAAAAACACTGCTCTTGAAGAGAGAGCTATAAATCCTTGAAATTGTATGTTTAAATCTAGTGTATGCCATACCTTTGTTTTTCCCGGAGACAGGAACTTTCTAAGCTTTCGGCTTTCCAGTGGGGCCATGATGAAAACAGATTCCATAACCACTGATTTAAGTATTTTATTTTCAATGGGATTTGAGGTCACCAGGTTCATGCACCCATAGACATTAGTGATAATTATTTGGAATGTGGGTCCTCTGTGTCAGATGTCTGAAATGGCCTGTATCGTTTGTTGCTAAATGAAGTTAATATTTGCAGAATCTCAGGGACCCTTTAAATCTCCTGGACCCATGAGAAGGTGAAAAGCTAGGTGAGGCACATAAAAAGGATTTACTTGGTGAAAGAGTTTCAATAAAACCTGCATTTAGGCTGGGCACGATGGCTCATATCTGTAATCCCAGCACTTTGGGAGGCTGAGGTGGGTAGATCACTTGAGGTCAGGAGTTTGAGACCAGCCTGGCCAACATGGTGAAACCCCGTCTCTACTAAAGATACAAAATTAGCTGGGTGTGGTGGCAGGTACTTGTAATCCCAGCCACTCAGGAGGCTGAGGCAGGAGAATCACTTGAACCCGGGAGGCGGAGGCTGTTGCGGTGAGCCAAGATCGTGCCACTGCACTGCAGCCTGGGTGACGGAGCGAGACTCCATCGCAAAACAAACAGAACAAAAAAACCTTCCATTTAAAGTCAGATAAGTACAGACAATTCAAGGAAAAAAAGTAAAAGGAGATGAAAGTTGTGAGTAGACAGTACCATAGCAAGATTCAGATACAACAAACAAAAACTCTATAAGGTGTTGTAATCACAACAATAATGAAAAACAAAAGTTATTTAAAGCCTGGTACGGGGGCTCACGCCTGTAATCCCAGCACTTTGGGAGGCTGAGGCGGGCAGATCACTTGAGGTAAGGAGTTTGAGACCACCCCACCTCTAATAAAAATAAATACAAAAAATTAGTTGGGCATGGTGGCGGGCACCTGTAATCCCAGCTACTTGGGAGGCTGAGGCTGGAGACTTGCTTGAACCCAGGAGGTGGAGGTTGCAGTGAGCCAAGATCACACCGCTGCACTTCAGCCTGGGCCACAGAGCAAGACTCTGTCTCAAAAAAAAAAGTTATTTCAAAAGATTTAAAAAAATAAAGTCAAAATAACCCAGAAAATGTTTTTTCATTTTGTTACATTGTTTTTGTTTTGTCTTATATCAAACCATTATTCAACACCTGTCTTGGTAATAGAAATGAAGAAAATAGCAGTGAACAGAATAAATATTCTTGCCTTCAGGATGTTCCAATTTAGAAGAGTGAGAAATAAAAATAGAGGATCACTAAATCATTGGTGTAAATAGAATAAATACTATAAATGCATTGCTGCCAAAATATATAACAGACAATCAGATTAGGTTTGTGGGAGGGCCTGTGTAGGGAGATAATAGAAAAGACATTACAGAATGACCAAAATTATTTTCAGCTACAAAATTATTAAGCAGTGGTTTTGAGTAACAGAATTAAAAAGAACTATCATAGACAAAAAAGTTTCAGTATCCTCTAGTAACGTCTTTTATTTCCCTATACGTTTGTTTCTTTTTCCTTTTTTTTTTTTTTAAACATCATACACTGCTTCTAAAGAATCAAAAGCTGTACTAGCAATAGTGTTTTATCCATGTTCCAGGTCTCATTATCCCCATTTTTAGAAGAGGAAGGCTCTATGTTCATAGGCTTGTGGACTTGTTCTATTATAGGAAGGGGAACGGGTTCTCCAAGCAAGGCCATTTATTATATTACCTGCGTATATCACTTCTTTGAATAATTCTGGCAGTTGGAGCAAAACTAACTCATTACTGCAACAGTCAAAGCATGAAAAACGGCCATGGTGATGAGCCTTCCTTTTTCACTCTAGTAACACAATTACAATTTGATTATAGAATTTTGTTGTTGTGAATGTAACAAAACCATGTTGCTGCCCCCAAAACTGGCATGCAGAGAAGAGGGAAAAATATTAATCCAGAATCCCACGGCCCCAACACACCCGCTGTTTGCGTTTCTGTTAGGAACCGAGTGTGGCTTTCATTTGCTTGGCTGGCTTGCAGGATGGCCGGGAGGAGAGGGGGCTCCTGCCGGCTGCGACTTATGCTTCACACGTGCACAGGCCATATGGCAACACCAGTGTGCGTGAGCAGAGGAGGGGCCGCTGCCTTGACCCCCCGGCTTTCCCTTGGGTGCCTCTGTTTTCAAATAGTCTTTGGTTGGAATCCTATCACTTCCTATCTCTTAGGCACAGGTGGATGTAGATGGGGAAGCTGGAACCAAAACTGCCCCCTTTGCTCAGGTTGTGTTGTAATCTGTGCAGAGGAGCAAAGCTCCCCGGAGCTGGCAGCCCCTGAAATTCAGGGCAGGTCTGACATTTGCTGTCAACCCTGCCCTGCACTCTTCTTTCTTAAAGCCCTGTCGTCCTCTGCTGCCTCAAAGGGATCAGCTCCTGCTGCATCTTTCTCCACAAATCTAAGTGTAAAGGATCAGGCACCTACCAGGACGCAGTAGTTTTGCTGCTGCTGCTGCTTTGTATTCCTCATTTTTGGGGTAACGCTTTTGTTAACCTTTGCTTTCGCACACCCAGGTGTTGAAGACCTGGTCTTTTGGCCCCTAAGACCTGCTCAGATTGGCTCTAGCCTTCCTGTTGCCGGCTGCTGGAGGCGTAAAGTGCACGATTCCTGTAAATTCTTCAGCCGCTCATGTTCTTGTTTCTGTCTTTGAGCGCTTGCTTCACTGAATTAGCTCAAGGTAGGGACTCTTTGTTCCTGTTCTTCATAGGTCCATGGAGGTAGATGTGGAGTTCAGCCCTTTTTCTTTCTTGAGACAGAGTCTCACTGTCACTCAGGTTGGAGTACAGTGACGTGATCTCGGCTCACTGCAACCTTCACCTCCTGGGTTCAAGTGATTCTCCTGCCTCAGCCTCCCAAATAGCTGGGATTACAGGCATGTGCCACCATGCCTTGCTAATTTTTGTATTTTTAGTAGAGATGCGGTTTCACTATGTTGGTCAGGCTGGTCTCAAACCTCAAGTGATCCATCCGCCTTGGCCTCCCAAAGTACTGGAATTATAGACATGAGCCACCATGCCCAGCCCTAGTCCTTTTTCTTAATGCCTTCAAACCACCCACCTGAACTCAGCATTCACAAGTACACAGAAGACTCTAATTAGAGTTGGGGAATCCTAGGGATTTGCCCTGCAGGGAAGCAAATGGCTTTACAAGGGAGACCCTGCCTCTTTGTTCTGAAAAGTTCCTGGCCAATTTAAAAAATTAAAACCCCCCAGCCTTCTGCTCCCATCTATCCATTTTCTCTCTTCCGTTTCATCCTCAACCCCCAAATTCCTCATGAGTTCTCACTCAGAGTTGTTGAGGGATCGTAGCGCGTGCCTGTAATCCCAGCTACTCGGGAGGCTGAGGCAAGTGAATCACTTGAACCCAGGAGGCAGAGGTTGCAGTAAGCCAAGATCATGCCACTGCACTCCAGCCTGGGCGACAACAGAGTGCGACTCCATCTCAAAAAATAAAATAAAATAAAATAGGTGTCCTTAAACTGGACTTGAGAAAAAGTCAACAACTGCTTGTGTGGAGAAATTTTCCTCCAACAGTCAGAGGTTAGAAAAGGCGTGAGTGATGCTGGAGGGAGGAGGACAGGGATCATAGCATCTGTGTGCGTTGGTTGTTTTTCTTTTTTTGGAAGAGTTTATGAACACTTTGGAAAGAGTCTCAAAACTGGGTCTCGGTCCCTGAAACCTAATACTGTCAACACAGACATTATAAAACCCCCGAGTTTTTGAGGTCCTAGTGTACAAAAGCTGATGTGATGGCTTCACAAAATCCTTCATCAGATATCAGCAGGGCGATGGTTTGTAACGTATTGTTCTCTAAAGGGCCTTTTCTAGAAAAGGATAATGGACGACATTTGCTATCCTGAATATTTCTGAGTTCTTATTTTTCTTGCTCGTTTTTCCAATGAATAAAGGAGATAGCATTTCTTCTTCTTTGTTCTTCAGTGACATTTTTGCTAATCCACTAATTTCATTAAGGGTAGGCTTTAATGTCACACACTGTGGATTGTGACTTTTCCCAGAATCAAGAAGGTGAAAGGAAATCAATGAAGATCAGTTGCTTAATCAAGGCCATTCTGCTTATTTTTTTCTTTCTCTTTTCACCCATTCATTCTTTTACTTTGGAAAACATCCTTTTGAATGACTTTATTTGATAACCATCATGCATCCCTTTTCTCAATCTAAAATGAAAACCCTACAACTTGCTTTTCTGGTATATTCTCACCTCTTTTTTTTTTTTTCCCCTCTGCCTGTACTTTTATTTCCATAATGGTTTTCTCTAGGTCCTCAGGGCATTTTGAGATGAGATTTGGAAGGAAAACTCAATACAATATAAAGTTACCTTATACCCATCTCGGAGTGGGAAAAATACTTAAAACAGTCAGAAAAATCCCCAAGGGAGTCTGGGCTAGTGGGGGGCACAAAGAACATCTTGTTTTTTTCTGCTGTTTCTCTGTGTCTGTTATCACTGCCTCACTTTATTTTTCTTTGTTCATGGCTCTCTGCTGTTTTTTTTTTTTTTTTTTTTTTTTAACAAACATACAGAATGTTAAATTTGGAGTGTGGACCATGGGAATCACTAAGGCCAACCCCTTCATTTTTTGGAGAAGAAAAGTAAGTGGGCTAGAGAAGTTACCATGGAAGAGGCAGTCGACTGTAGCAGAGAGATTTATCACAGGCTTTGGAATTGCAAAAGGTCAGGTGCCAGTCCTAGCGCAGGCACCTATTAGCCAGGTGCTCCTGGCAACTCTAACTGCATTGTTAACGTAGACTGCATTTGTAAGTGGGAATGGTAATACATTCCTCCTGGAGCTGTTGTGAGGGTTGAGATAATGGATGTCGTTCCTTAGGGGCCTAGGCAGCGCCTAGAAAACCACTAAAAAAGAGGTACTAGCTGTTACCACAAGCTAGTTAGAGGTAGTGCCTAGATTATTCTGGTGACACATTTCTTACTCTAGCGGACATTACTAACCATCTTGGTTCTGAACTATCTACCTCAGTCCATCTACTACTTTGCTTTCCAACATTTTCAGTCTTGATGGCTTTTGACCTGGAGGTTAGCTTATTATTTATTTATTTTTGCAATGGAGCCTCGCTCTGTCAGCCAGGCTGGAGTGCAGTGGTGCGATCTCAGATCACTGCAACCTCTACCACCTGGGTTCAAGTGAGCCTCCTGCCTCAGCCTTCTGAGTAGCTGGAACTGCAGGCAGGTGCCACCATGCTCAGCTAATTTTTTGTATTTTTAGTAGAGACGGGGTTTCACCGTGTTAGCCAGGATGGTCTCTGTCTCCTGACCTCATGATCTGCCCGCCTCAGCCTCCCAAAGTGCTGGGATTACAGACATGAGCCACCATGCCTGGCCGAGGTTGGCTTTTTAGTTGTGACCTCATTTCACCCCTTGGAAGTAAAACTGCACTTTACATTCTGCTGGATTTCCTGTAGACCCATGCATGGAACACAGCTGGGCATAGTAGGTGGGTAGCATTTGACTTTGTCCTTGAAGCAGAGGTAGGATTTGGGTCTCTGGAGAAGGGAGAATGGAGTTCTGGGGAGAGGAAACAGCATGAGCAAAACTAAAAGAAGGGATTTGCAAGATGTGTTTGGGGAATGGTGAGTTGTTCAGAGAGAGCTAAGGCATTTGGAAACCAGGAGGAAGACAGTTTCAGGAAGGCAGGACCAGCCTGCTCTGGAAATACTACTAAGAGGTACAGGTGAGTAATGAGGAAAAGTGATTTGATTTGGCTACAAAGGACCAGTTTAGTGAAGTGGAGCAAGCACAAACTGGGCTGTAACGGGTTCCCAGTGGAGTGAGTGATGGGGAAGTGGAGTCTGCTAGTCAAGGCCAGATATTCTCAAATGTGGGTCTGCAGGTTGTTTATCCTAGGTTGCCAGAGGTGAAACAAGGAACACAAAGCTAGTATAGGGTGTTTTTCATAAGCCTATACATTTTATTTATTCATAAGCCTATACATTTTATTTATTTATAATGACCACCCTATAATCTGAGATGATAGCCTTACTTTACTGGTTTTGAAGTATCTCTTTTATGAAATGATGGTGGTTCTCAATCCTGGCTGCTCATGGGACCCTCTTGGAGAGCTTTTAGAAATCATGGCATCCTGACTCCACCTGAGACAACTGAAGCCGAACCCTGGGGTAGCCTGCTCCTGCTGCAAGTCCAGAACTCCCCAGGTGATTGTCCTGCAGCCAGATTGCGTACCTCTTGGCTAATGGATGGTAGGGTTTTCAAGGCAGTGGTGGTGGTTTTAATTTCTAAAATGACCTTGCTTGGGAAAGTTAAAAGTTGGGAACTGCTGGGTCATGGCCCAACCTTGTTTGTTTGTTTTGTTCAGCTTTTCGTTTTTTTGTTTTGCTAATTTGTGAAATTCAAACGGCAGGGACCCAGGTGCAGGTAGCTTTTTAAATGATGGAGATGAGTTTAATGTAGTTTTCCTTTGAAAGAGAGTTAGCTCTCCTAGTGCTTTCCGGCTATCACGCAGTGTATTTACGGTTTAAAGAACATTGTGTTTGTATGAAGTAAGGCTTAGCTGTGACCTCAGGTACAGTTCTCCTGTCAAGTATCGCTGAGGATTATTAAGAGACCACATTGGAGACTCAGGTTCGATGGATGTAAAGCACACAGGACATCCTCCATCTGAATCTTCCTTCTCTTGCCTCCCTTGTGGGGAGAGGACTCTTGTGGTTCAGCAGTGCTTTCTATTCTAGCTGCTCACAGGATGTCTTGTACTTTCTGACCTTGAAGGTGAAGCATCTTTCTACTGACAATTGCAGGTCTGAAATGTAGCATCATAGCAGTGAAACATTCTCATTTCTGTTTTGTGGTGCTTCTAGTTATTTTAATGTTTAAAGGTCAGAGTAGGAAGCGTCTTAAATGCAAAGCATTTAATTTCCATTAGAGTTAAAGGGTTCTGAGTCTATGTTATAGTCAATAAAAATGGTGATGCTTAAATCAGCTAATGCTCTATTTCTTGCATGAATATTTTATATGAACTACACAGGAAGAAAAATCTATATGTTTATCCAATATTATGTCCAGTGGCGATTGGAAACTTGTCTTCTTGGGTTATTGTATGAATGACTCCTGTTATATCTATTCAGATTGTAAAAAGAATTACATGTATTGTTCTTGGGGCTTGTTTTGCAGACTTGGGTTTATGGCTAAATCTTGCTAATAGAGACATTCCCTGAATTACTAACACCCTTACAGGCTTGCTATAAATAAGACTGTGTGGGCTTGACTCTGCTACCATGAGGCAAGAAATGGTGTTTCTGGATGCTGCTCTGGAACTAGTATTACGGTACACAGTGGTCGCATAGTAGAGTCTCTTAGCTAATGTACCACTGCTTAACCAGCTGGATGCATTAATTAGTGCTGGTCATTTGCTCTGTGACTGATGGCATGGCAGGCTGATCGCCCATGATTAGAAAACTGACAGTTTCTCCCACTGGGTGAGGATCAGTTGTGTTTATTCTTAAATGTGCTGATGTCTGTTTGACTTGTTATTGTCATTTCTTAATCTGTTGAAGTATTATGTAAACTGATTAAGTATTAGTACAAACATTTAACACATCATAATCTACTATGAGGTAGATGCTGTTTTTCTCTCCTTTTGACAAACAAGAGAACTGAGATACTGAGGGGTTAAATAACTTGCCTGAGGTAGTAAGCAGCAGTGACGGGGTTGGGACCCAGGAAGTCTGACTCCAGCTACAGTCTTAGTCAATATACTGTACTTTCAGGGTAATAAATACGTGATCTTGGTGGATTTGAAGTTTTTCCAAGAGGGAATATGAATAAAATTTCCCAAAGCCCGTTCAGGGGAACAAGAATTCCATGAGATCCTCTACGTTTTTAAAAGCATTTCACTTTCAGATGTTTTAGGGAAATGCTGCATCAGATACCTGCTTCCTGAGATAAACAATTCACCCTCATTTTCTACAGCTTGAGAAGTTTGGCAGCACAGAGACTAGCTTTGCTTTGTTTACCCTAGAATTTCCCAATCTTATTTGAACATGGAATTTTTTTTTTTATTATTAAGAATACCTCTTAAGGCTGTATGTGGTGGCATGCACCTACAATCCCAGCTACTTAGGAGGCTGAGGTGTGAGGACTGCTTGAGCCAGGAGTTCAAAGCTGCAGTGAGCTGTGATCATGCCACTGCACTCCAGCCGGGGAGACGGAGTGAGACCCTGTCTCCTCAAAACAAAACAAAACAAAACAAAACAAAAAACAAAAAAAGCAATGCCTCTTAACATTCTTCACAACAAGTGGCCTATGAAGCATGGTTTTTGTTGGGTTTAGAGTAATTAACTGTAGGAGAAGATTGTCCCCTTTATAATCCTAAGTTAGGATTGTTATGCTATTGCAATATCTCAATGTTTAAAACTTCTGTTGACTTTGGTCTGTTTTATTTTTAATTATACTACAGTCTATGTAATTATCTTTACTTATTTTTTGGATAAATTATTTGTTCTTACGAACAGGCCAGGCACTGTTTCAGGCACTGGAGGAGCAAAGAAAGTGACAATTATAACGAAAATCTTAACATGTTCAGAGGTCTGCATGAACTGCCAAAGTGGACTTCTGAACCACATTGAGGTCAGCAGCCACATCCGCCTCTGCATTCCTGTCCTTTTAGACTGTCTTGTGGAGTGTGAGAACACTTGAATCTGTCTAGGGTCTCTGGTGAAGGCGTTCACATTCACAGAAAGAAGATTAGAGCAGGGATCTGACAAACGGTTTGTGTCTGAGGACATGTAAGAATTGGAATCTCCAGGATCTAGATGTTTATGGAAACACAGAGTGCATTTCTTGGAAATGCCCTGGAAAACTTTGAGATGGCCATTTGTCAAAGTATCTGTGACATCATTTCTTCATTCAGTAAATCTGCCCCCTAGTATTTGTATTAACTGCTACTTCTAATTAGCACACAAGCCTAGAAGTCTATTAAAATTATAGTTTGTAGTTATGAAGATCATTATAAATGAGTCCCGCGACATCCCTAAGTGCCTTCAGCATCATATGAAAATTAAGCTATGTGCAGTATGGATCTAGCATGAAATATATTCTATAATATGGCAATTTATGAAGTGAGTATTCCATGGATGATTAGATAATCTTATAAAAGGACTTTTAAAAATATGATGCATAGTATCTTTTATCGGCTTGTAATATAGTTCACTTAACCTTCTTTCTATTGATGGATTTATAGGTGACTTCTGTTTTCCCCTGCTATGAACATGTGATGGGTGCCTTTCATATAAATCATTGGTTACATCTTTGATTATTGCTTTAGAATAAATTTGTGGAATAGTTACTGGATCAGAGGGGGTGCACATTTTTAAGGCGTTTGGCACACGTTATCAAGTTATCTTCCATTAAGTCTGTATGGGCAATGTAGCAGGGAGCCTATTTCTTCACACTCTTGCAGTATTGGGTGTTGGCATTAAAAAGTAAAACAACAACAGATGACCTTTCCCAATTTGGTAGTTGAAAAGGGTATCGTATTATTGTTTTAATGTACATTTCTTTGATTACTAGTGGAGAGGTAATCAAAGAAATCATGTGTTTATTAGCTATTTGTGAAGAGTGTGTGTGTGTGTGTGTGTATGTGTGTGTGTATGTGAGAGAGAGAGAGAGAGAGAGAGAGAGAGAGGGAGAGAGAGAGAGGGAGGGAGAGAGAGGCCCATTCATGTCCATTCCCCATTTTCCTGTTACTATACTGTATCTTTTTGATGTCAAGACCTCTTTATGGAGCCATCATATGTTGCAGATATTTTTTCCCCATGAAAAGGCGTTTTTGTCGTTTACCTTTTAATTTTTATGGTGTTTTTTGATGTCTGACCTTTAATGTTGCCAAATCAGTGACTCTTTTCCTTGGTGATTTCTTTCCTCTGTGCATTACTGATAAAACTGGTGAAATACTAGATAAGACAAGTCTATCTTTCCCTGCTTCTTGCTCCACTTCAGAAAGAAAAGCGAAGTTGTATTTGGCTAGCTCAGAGCGTTAGACATTTCATAGTCAATCATTCATTAGTTTATTCCAAATATTGATCAAGTGCCCACCATGTTTTGGGCATTGTATTAAACAATGGATTGCATAATGTGCAACTGAGTTTCATGAATATGGTGCCTATACGTTATGGATTTTCAGAGAGTCCTAAATATTCCATCCCATTGTCAATCTTAGGGATCAGGCTACCAGTTCCGAATTTGGCTTCAGAATGTCTGGCTGTACTGTCCCTAGGTGACATGCTCATTGGGGATCCTGCCTCTACTTGGACCAGCTGACAAATGTGTCACCCAGGCCTGAAGTTGGAAGCAGGGACTGAGATCCTGTTGCAGTGGAAGGCGTGAACTCAAACGCTGCTCCTTCTGGTTCTAAGAGGAAGCAGCATCTGTTTAGGATACTCGGGTGGAACAGCCAAGTCTGTGTCCTCTTCTTGTCTGTACTGCGCAGGTAAATACAGTCATTAAGCTACATGGCAAGTCAGAGCCCAAGATGGGATCCTGATATCCTTGGGCTTTTTTTCTTTACATTGTTGCCATGAGAGAGAGCAAAAATGAAGAAGCCAGCTAGCACTGATGACTTATCAGCATTTATTTTTATTTATTTGTTTTTTGAGATGGAGTTTCACTCATGTTGCCCAGGCTGGAGTGCAGTGGCACGATCTCGGTTCACTGCACCCTCCGCCTCCAGGGTTCAAGTGGACTTATCAGCATTTAAAAGACCAGGGAAGTCAAGGCTTTGTAATCACACCACTGCACTGCAGCCTGGGTGACAGGGTGAGATTCTGTCATAAACCAATCAGCCAACCAACCAGCAAACAAAAAGATTGTTTTTAAGCAGCGGGTGGCCCCAGACACCATGGCGGGAGGACTGTCCTGAGGCAGGGTGACCGCCCCTGAGTTAGGTGTCCTGAAAAGCCTCTGTGTGATGTTTCACCGCCTTCTTGGGCTATAGGACTCCTGATGATAAGGCTCATTGGTAACTGTTAGAGTTCCATATGGGAGTATTTATTATGCCTTCATTGGATTTGGTTTCAGCCCTTCCTTGGGGCCAGGAAATGAATTTTTAATTATTACACTGTCGTAATTGGTCAGCTGTTCCATTCCTGAAGTGCTCTTCATTGAGATTCTGTAGATTTTGTAGTTTTCTTCTCTAGTAAATCTTTATGTAGTCAGCTCTTCATGTCTGCAGATCTAACCAACTGTTGTACTGTGTTTTCAATTCAAAAATGTTTGGGAAAAAAACACAGTACAACTATAAAAATAATGCAGATTAAAAAACAATACAGGATAACAGCTATTTACATAGAATTTACATTTCATTAGGTATTATAAATAATCTAGAGGTGATTTAAAGCACATGGGAGGATGTGTGCAGGTTGTATGCAAATACTATACCATTTTATAGCAGGGACTTGAGTGTCTGTGGATTTTGGTATCCTTGGGGGCCCTGGAACCAATTCTCTTTGGATAGTAAGGGCCATCCGTGATTCAGAACAAACAAGGGATGGTTGTTTATTAATAGTCACTTTATAGAGAAGGAAATTAAAGCCAATTGACTCTTACCAGCCCATGCGTATGGCTGGTAGGACTCAGGGTGATTTTCAGCATATTTTGGTTATATCTTCAGCTGGATACCAGCTGGATTATGAGACAATATAAATTCAGAGCCTTCTATTCAGAAAACTCATTCACCTGTTCATCCTGGACACACCTGTAATTTTATCAGGTGACATTAGAGGGGTCACAAACTCAAAGAGAATGCTCTGTAGCTTGCTCCTCAAGAGAGCTTTCTGCATTCGATGGAAATGTTCTATATTCGTGTTGTCCAGTACAGAAGCCACCAGCCACATGTGGCTATTCAGCTCTTGAAATGTGATTAATGTAACTGAGAAATTAATTTTTTTTTCTTTTCTTTCTTTTTTTGAGGTGGAATCATGCTTTGTCGCCAGGCTGGAGTGCAGTGGTGAGATCTCAGCTCACTGCAACCTCCACCTCCTGGGCTCAAGCAATTCTCCTGCCTCATCTTCCCGAGTAGCTGGGACTACAGGCATGCACCACCATGCCAAGCTAGTTTTTGTATTTTTAGTAGAGATGGGATTTCGCCATGTTGGCTAGGATGGTCTCGATTTCTTGACTTCATAATCTGCCCTCCTCAGCCTCCCAAGTTGCTGGGATTACAGGTGTGAGGCATTGTGCCTGGCTGGAGTTAAATTTTAAATTTTGTTTAATCTTTGTTAATTTAAATTTAGATAGCAACATGTGGCTAGCACATACAGTGTTGGACAGTACAGATCTGTAAAGTAATACATTGATATTTTTCAAACTTTTTGATTGTAGTTCAGTAAAAGAAGCAGATTTTATGTGGCACTGCAGCGCAGGTGCACAGCAGGCGGATGATCCCCCTTCACCCTGCCTCCCACCCAGTATCATCTAAGTTTCACCGACAGTACTTAGCCTCACTGTAGGTGCTGCACACTGGTATTTTCTGTTTTATTCTTTTCTATTTCATTTTAAAGGTGCTGGTTATCACCTACTAAATTGATTTCATGACTCACAAGTGGGTTATGATCTCCCCAGTTTGAAGAATAGTGCCTTGTATGATCTGCTCTCCACTTTCAGCCATTTCTTTTATTCCCTCCACCATCTCTGCATCTGGCCTCCTGGCAGAGGCTTTGCCATTGCTGTTCTCTCTGCCTGATGATGCTTTTCCTTCCAACACCTCATGGCTGCATTTCTCATACCCTCAGATTTCTGCTCAAATGTTCACTAGAGATTTCTTTCCTAACCAACCTACTCTAGGGAGCTCTCCATCCCTCTTTTCCAGCTTTGATTTCCTCCCTCTCTTCCTTCCTTCCTGACACAGTTTTACTCTGTTGCCCAGGCTAGAGTGCAGTGGCGTCATCTTAGCTCACTGCAACCTTTGCCTCTCTGGTTCCAGCAATTCTCGTGCCTCAGCCTCCTGAGCAGCTGGGATTATAGGCACACCCCACCACACCCAGCTAATTTTTCATATTTTTAGTAAATAAGGGGCTTTGTCATGTTTGCCAGGCTGGTCTCAAACTCCTGACCTCAAGTGATCCGCCCGCCTCAGCCTCCCAAAGTGCTGGGATTACAGGTGTGAGCCACTGTACCTGGTTCCTATCCCTCTTTTTCTGCTTTGATTTTCTTTATAACAATGTTCACTACAGGTCATATATATTATTTGTTTATTGTCTGCTTTCTCAACTGGAATATCAGACCCATGAGGTCAGGGTCTCAATTTCGTTGGCTGTTATGACCCGACACCTGGAATAGGCTTTCGTAAATATTAGTTGAATAATTGAACAGATTCTGTTGCCCTTACACAGATTGCTCACTGTGGTTCATATGCTGAGAGGCCTATGGAATCTTTCACTTGTTTCTTTGGAGACACTGAATTCATACCAGAGGCCTGGCATGGGCTCTGGGTACTGGGAGATAGATATGCGAGAGGAGAAGGCAGACAAGGCCCTGTCCTCTTGGAAAGTTTAATCGGCTCTGGGCCTCTGCTGTGTCTGGGTCTGTGTGAAGAAGGTTTACTGTGCACTACTCACCTCCTAGTCCGAATCCAGTGAGATAGAACACCCCAAAGTAACAACCTTGCCTTGTAACAGGTTTCATGAGGTGGATTTATCCCTTACACAGAGGCAGTGAGGGACTGCAGGAGCCTAGGATTCACTGCAAACCAGTCTTCCATGGCTCAGGAAAGTTACCTGGGGTGGATGGAGTCTTGTTTGTGTATAACCCACTTGGATGGCAGCTGAGGGACCCCAGAAAGCAGCCTGACCAGGATTTTATAGCCCAGGGCAATGTGCCTTGCTGGCCAGTCCCCCTTTATCTCAGTATGTTGCATTCCTAGCTTTCGTTGGTTTGTTTGTTTGAGATAGGGTCTTGCCCTGTTGCCTAGGCTGGAGTGCAGTGGAATGATCTTGGCTAACTGCAACCTCCGCCTCCAGGGCTCCAGCGATTCTCCTGCCTCAGCTCCCCAAGTAGCTGGAACCACAGACACGTACTGCTGTGCCTGGCTAATTTTTGTATTTTTGGTAGAGACAGAGTTTCACCGTGTTGACCAGGCTGGTCTCAAACTCCTGACCTTAAGTAATCCACCTGCCTCAGCCTCCCTAAGTGTTGGGATTACAAGCGTGAGCCCGGGATTACAGGAGACCACGCCCGGCCTCCCTGCATTTCTTTATGGTTTTCCTTTACGTTTTCCTCTAAACTTACAAATAAAATGGCCAACTGAAAAAAAAAAAAAAAAGATTTTCGCTTTAGTGTTGAGTAGCAAGCTTTAGGAGAATTGAGTCATGAGCCTGGTGGATAGCTCTCTAATTATAATGATACCTTGACATTTTTATCAGCCAATCTTTATACTTGATGGTTTCTGCTTACACTATGGATATGTCGGTGGTTCTTGATCCATTCTGGAGGCGCAGAGTGTTTCTATTCTTGGTCTGTTTTCCCTCATCTTTTCCTTATAGTCAGATTTATTATTATTTGGGCTTTCCCCTCATCCTTCATCAGTCATCAAAATAGGGCTCTCTTTTTTCTCTTTTTTGAGTGTGTGCATTAAATGTAATATGGGTTGAGTGCAGTGGCTCATGTCTTGTCATCCCAGCAGTTTTAGAGGGCAAGGTGAGCAGGTCACTTGAGGTTAGTAGTTCGAGACCAGCCTGGCCAACATAGTGGAACCCCGTCTCTACTAAAAAATACAAAAATTAGCCGGGCGTAGTGGCGCACACTTGTAATCTTAGCTACTCAGGAGGCTGAAGCAGGAGAATCGCTTGAATTTGAGAGGCAGAGATTGCAGTGAGCTGAGATTGTGCCACTACACTCCAGCCTAGACAGCAGAGTGACTGTCTCAAAAGAAAAATGAAAAAAATATGTGGTGAATAGCTTTATTTTTTTCAGCAGGAAGTGTTCAAAAGAGACCCTATTATAATATTAGGTTTCCATGTAATAAACAGTGGCACTGGGCCAGTAAGTCCAGAACATCTGAGCCATTGCTTTAGATTATATTGTACACTGAGAGCTTTTAGCTGCATAAATTTTACAGTGCGTCATCTGACACTATTTGTGGTAAATATCCCCTAGTGATTAACTCATCATTTTATGATCTTGTGCACAGAAACAGCATTGGCGAAGCTACTTCCCACATATTGAGCTGAAATGTTAAGAATCTTGGTTTGTATCTCAAAGGTTTTTTTTTTTCCTTTTTTGGAGACAGGATCTTACTCTGTTGCCCAGGCTGGAGTGCAGTGGCACCATCCTAGCTGACTGCAACCTCGACCTCTCAGGCTCAAGCGACCCTCCTGCCTCAGCTTCCTGAGTAGCTGGGACTACAGGCACGATCCACCATGCCTGGATAGTTTTTATTTTTTGTAGAGACTAGGTCTCTCTATGTTGCTTAGGCTGATCTTGAACTCTTGGGCCCAAGTGATCCACCCACCTTGGCCTCCCAAAGCTTTAGGATTACAGGTGTGAGCCACTGTGCCTAGCCAGAACTATTTTACTAATTTTAGTTGAGCTGTTCTGAAGAAGTTGTATGGATTTTCAGAAAACAGCCTTATATAAGAACTACCTTTTTAGGGAGAGGTGAAGAGAGTGGGGCCTGAACCACCCAGCAGGGAAGCTCATGGGCCCTGAAGCCAGAGAGAAGCTGAATCTGATGGCCATGGTTAATAAATATTTACAGCTAAGTCTGGAGCTGCAACTCTGCAGTTTTGTTAGCGTAAAGTTTTCATAGCCACGAAATATCTGATGAACAGATGATGGGTGTGGTATTCAGCAAGTTGAAACCCCGATTCCCACCTGTTAGGGATGTACTGTCTGCAAGCATCACATTTTTCATTGAGTTAATGCAGTGGTCCCAGCTGGGATTTTGACTGTTCTCGACGGATGGGACCCATGGGAGGGTGACAAGAGTCCCTCCAGCACTGAGGAATGCCTATTGATTTGCAGCCTCAAATGGATTTAAAGCTAATAAGTTTATGTTTTAAATAATGGATAGTTAGCTCTGCAAACAAATGAGCTGTATCCTCCCACCTGGAAAAGTCTCTCTGGAGGTACAAGGAGAGTGCTTGGGGGCATGCATTAATTCCCTCCCCTGGCATCACAGGCACAGAAAGCCCTGCCTCACCGCTCTTCTCATTCAGGGGATGGAGGGGAAGATTGCACTGATGCAAGTATTGACTCGGATGCTAATTAGGAGAAAGGGGGATGGGTGGGTGGGGGTGGGAAGTGTGTGCATCGGGGGTGTGGCAGTAGAGTATGGGGTGGGGGTGGGCAGATTGGAGAGGAAAGCCCAGCTGGTGGGAAGAGAGTGCCCCATGACAAGAGCTTTTAGATTTCTAGAGCCATGCAATTTCTTCTACCCATAGTGTGGGCCATAGGCCAGCTGCAGAGCATTACTACCTGAGAGCTTGTTAGAAATGCAGAATCCTACGCCCTGCCTCAGAACTTGTGGGTGCAGACCTGGATTTCAGCAAGATCTCCAGGTGATTTGTGTGCACATTAAAGTTTGAGAAGCACTGACTTAACACTTTCTTTTTAATACATTTACAGAACCTTGGTCAAACATTGAACATTAGTGATTTATAAAGCAGATGAATAAGTAATTCATAACTGGTTTAAGTCAATTCTCCATGTTTTGGGGAAGGAAGAGCTGAATAACAATATGAAAAAACTATGCATAGATTTCAACTTTTTTGCACAAAAATAAACTCATACTAACTTACTGTAATATGTTTCAACAGGATCTAATTTGAGGTCCTAAAAAGGTTAGGACATCAATTTGAAAAAAGCCCCTATCAGAGCAACACAAATTCTGCTAAAACTGAAGCAAGAACACACATCAGATTTATGGTGAAGCTTGGGTGGTGGGATGGTTGAAATCATTGATGTTTTATGAAAAGTTTATGGGGACAATGCCTCATAGAAATCAGCAGTTTACAAATGGATAACTGGTTTTAAGAAGAAATGAGGTGATGGTAAATATGAAACTCACAGTGGCAGAGCATCCACATTAATGTGTGAGGAAAAGTTAATGCTGTTCATGCCCTCATTGAGAGGACTGATGATTAACAGCAGAAATAGTAGCCAACACCATAGACTTCTTATTTTGTTCTTGCACCCAGATCAGCTGCAGATAAGAGCAGAGCTTTCAGTGGAAGTTTTATACAAGTGAGGTCCAGATCCTAAAGTCATTCTCTGAAGAATTGTAACAGAAGGCTGAGGGCAGTGGCTCATGCCTGTAATTCCAGCACTTTGGGAGGCCAAGGCAAGAGAATTGCTTCAGCCCAGGAGTTTGAGACCAGCCTGGGCAACATAGAGAGATGCTGTCTCTACAAATAATGAAAAAAAAGCTAACTGGGCATGATGGCATGTGCCTGTGATCTCAGCTAATCTGCAGGCTGAAAAAGGAGGATTGCCTGAGCCCAGGAGGTTGAGGCTGCCTTGAGCTGTGATCATGCTGGTGCATTCCAGCCTTGGTGACAGAGTGAGGCTCTGTCTTGGGAAAACAAACAAACAAACAAACACAAATCCAAAAGAATTGAAAGAATTGTAACAGAGGATGAAACATGGCTTCACCAGTACAATCTGGAAGACAAAGCACAATCAAAGCAATGGCTACCAAGAGGTGGGAGTGGTCCAGACAAAGCAAAAGCAGACTGGTCAAGAGCAAAGGTCATGGCAACAGTTTTTTGTGATGCTCAAGGCTGTTTGCTTATTAACTTTCTGGAGGGCCAGAGAATGATAACATCTGCTTATTATGAGTTTTGAGAAAGCTGCCAAAGCTTTAGCAGAAAAATACCTGTGAAAACTTTACCGGAGAGTCCTTCTTCACTACAAGTAGTTCATTCCTCTCATCAAGCAAAGGCAGTTTTGCAAGAATTTCTATGGGAAACCATTAGACATCCACCTTGCAGTCTTCATTTGGCTCCTTCTGCCTTCTTTTTGTTTCTTAATCTTAAAAAAATCTTTAGAGGGCACTCGATTTTCTTCATTTAATAATATAAAAAGACTGCATTGACATGGTTAAATTCCTAGGACCCTCAGTTCTTTAGGGATGGACTGAATGGCTGATATCACCACTTATAAAAGTCTTGACCTTGTTGGAGCTTATGTTAAGAAATAAATTTTGTATTTTTATCTTTTAATTCCATTTTTACCATGAACTTTTTAAGTCCCCTCATACATGCTCTGCTCTGGGTACTGATGAGAAGGGCAAACAGAAGAAAATAAGCCAAAAGAATGATGATCTTTGTTCAAGTTTTGAATACAGAGTATTGAAATACACTCCTCTGCAAGTATCACCACACATCCAGCCTGCCTCTGTAGAATCCTGATGCTTGTGGACTCTGCGTGCAGAGGAGGTGAAGAATGGGGTTGGAGGAGGTGCTGCCTTTCTGGCCTCTGTACAGAGGGAAAGAAGAAAGCTAAATCCTCCAGTTAAGAGACCATGGGTCTCCAGTATCTTCATATCTCCTCCACTTAGAATAGAAAGTTGGCAGGGAGTCAGTGCTAGTTAAATGAATGAACAAATAAAACCTTGATTTTGGCTCTTCTTTTAGATATCAAACTTTGATCTCTTTATGTCTCATTCATTTTTAGGGTGGAGATGTTAATATGTGCTCTAATTCTAGCTGGAGGAGCTTTTCAGAGCCTAAGATGAGTTAATTGATTTGAAGATTTACATATGTTTTAGTATCTAGAGCAGAAGAGAACTTACCTTGTGTTTCTTACAGCTCTTCTTGGTCCTCAAGTCCTATTTAAAAATTTTGTCAATTAGGGAACTCTTGGTTCTCTTGGTTGACTCATTCTCTGTTGACTTGTTCTCTGTATTTGCAGCAAATAAAGTGCAGTCATTGAGAGTGTTCCTGTGTCACTATGATGTATCAAGGGATCTTCATGTTAATATCTGTTTCTCTGACAACCGTATTTTGTATTTTGTACTGTAGCTTTCATTGGAGAAACTCTGGGCTCGTAAGAGTGATTTGTTGTGGCATTTCCTTATGGAACATACGCTTTGAAATATATTTGAGATAAATATTCTTGGGAGACATCCAAGTGCAGTAATGGGAGTAGAAAGAAGACAGCATTGGGACTTGGAAAACCTGAGTTCAAGTCCTGACTCTACCTCTCACTTGCTGTACATAGATGAAAACATCTGCTTATTGCCACTATTATTAGGAAAGGCTGGAATTCTGTTTCACTTTGCATCACATATCATATGGATGGAGAAATTCAGCAAATACTATTTTAGCCAAATAAAGTAATCAAAGGTAACACCACCAGTAATGAGATTTGTCAACATGTACTCCTTATCTTGATGCACAGAGCAAGGCAAAACATCACTTCTGGGGATTTTTACTGAAAACGCACAAGTTCAGTCTAATCATGAGAAAACATCAGACAAACCCAAATTAAGGACAGTTCTACAAAATTCCTGGCTAGTCAGTCCTCTTCACAGATGTCAAGGTCATGAAAGACAAAGACTGAGGAACTGTCACAGGTTGGTGGAGGCTAAGGAGACTTGAGAACTAAATGCAATGTGGGACCCTGGATTGGATTCTTCATCAGAAAAAGGACATTAAAGACAAAGTTAGCAACATGGAAATAAGGTCTGTAGAGTAGTTAATAGAAATTTATCAGTGTTACATTCTTGGTTTGCACAATTGGATTATGGTTATGTAGGATATTAACATTAGAGGAAGCCAAGTGAAGCAAATTGAACTCTCTGCACACTGCTTTGGTAATTTTCTATAAGTCTGAAACTTTTTCAGAAGTTAAAAACATACTGGGATACTTGAAAGCTTTGTGAAATGTCCTGTTTTATAGGAAGTACAGGGGGTTTCATTTCTTGCTCATGAATTTTAGAAAGACCAATTTTCTGGAGCTAAAGGAGTCAGACTATATCTTGACTGATGAAGTTCCTGACCATAAATTGAGAGCAAGGAGTGTTAACTCTTTGAGATCCCCAGAGGCCCTCCTGGTGCACAGGCGGTTGAATACCTGGAGGTGATAGTGTTTTGGCTGTATCTTCTTTCAGCTAGTCACCTGGGCAGAGCTGTCTGGCTATAATGATGATTACCTCCTTAGATTGAATGTTCGTTATATGCTAGAATCTGCGTACCAAGTGCTTGTCACCATTAATCCTCATAATATTTTTGCTTCCTTTTTTTTTTTTTTTTTTTTTTTTGAGATGGGGCCTTGCTCTGTTGCCCAAATCCTCATAATATTTTTGAAAAGCAGGTAGGCGATAGTTCCCTCATTTTAGGATACGTCTCAGAGAGATTCATTTGCCCAAGATCACTTGGCTGGAGTGGAAATCTGACTCCAAGCTCAGGTTCTGACAGCTGTGCTAGTCTTTTCTCCTTTCCTCTTAGTGGGTGCTCCTCTTCAGGCCTCCAGATCTGGCCCCTCCATTATCATTCATATCTATGCTTGATAGAAAATTAGGAATATCAGTGTTTTTTTTATTCCCTATTATCTGTTTAAGCATAGACTGGCATTTTATGTAGGCTCGTTGGGGCTATTAATAGGTTTCTATGGTCAATTGTGTTTTGGGGAAACTTAGGGATAATAGGTCTCCCCCTTTACCCAGGCAACTAAATGGGCTGGAGAAAACCACACAACCAGGCTGATTAGTCTCATCAGTTTATACCATGAGATACCTGAGGATTTTTACTGAAAACACACAAGTTCAGTCTAACCATGAGAAAACATGAGACAAACCCAAATTAAGGGCAGTTCTACGAAATTCCTGACTAGTCAGTCCTCTTCACAGATGTCAAGGTCTTGAAAGACAAAGACTGAGGAACTGTCACAAGTGGGCCCGTGGTGCTGCCCAGCAGTGCCACTCTATTTCCCTAGGACAGTCGTCTGCCAATTCTCTAGGTTGAGTGCTTCATACCTTCTCTTCCCTCACAAAATCCCCATCTCTCAAGAAAAAACGAGTAGTCGGAAGAGGATTTCCACAAGCCCTTATCACTGCCTTGATCTGGCTGCCTGAATCCTACCTTCTCTCCCTTTGAGGATGAACCATCTCTGATCCCTGTGTGGGAGACAGCATTCCCCCTCAGGCCGTTGGGGTCCTCCTGCCAGCAGTTGTCCCTGCTCAATATGCTCCTCTCCCATCATAGTCATGCATGTGATTTGCATTTCTCCATGTTAGGAAAGCCCTCCCCTGGCCACGCATCCCCCTTCACTGCTATACTCTGTCTCTATTTCTCCTTTCTCCTTTTTGGCAAACCCCCTTGAAAGAATTTCCTTACAGGCTGTTTCTGGTTCCTCACTTCCCAATTCTTTCTTTTTTTCTTAATTGAGGTGAAATCCACTTACCATACAAGTCATCATTTTGGTGTGTTAAGTGTACAAGTCAGTAGCATTTAGTACATTTATAGCATAGAGTACATTTATGCAGCCACTACTTCTATCCAGTTCTAAAACCTTTTCATTATTCTCAAAGCAACCCCCTTACTAGTTAAGTAGTCACCCTCTATTCTCCTCTCTCCTGCAGCCTTTGGCAACCACAAATGGCATTCTGTCTCTATGGATTTACCTGTTCTATATATTTTATATTATATAATTAGAGCCATACAATATGTGACCTTAATTCATTTAGCATAATGTTTGCAAGGTTCATCCGTGTTGTAGCATGTACCACAATTTCATTTCTTTTTATTGGTTAGTAACGTTTCCTTGTATGTATCCAGCCAATTTTGCTTATCCATTCATCCACTGGTGGACATTGCTTGTTTCCACCTTTGGTTACCATGACCAGTGCTGCTATAAATGTGAATGTACACGTTTTTATGTGGACATATGTTTTCAGTTCTCTTAGGTGTGTACCTAGGGGTGGAATTGCTGGGTCATATGGTAATTCTGTGTTTTACTTTTAAAGAAGCCACCAAACTATTAGCAGCTTGGACCAAGTGGCTGGGCCATTTTATATTACCACCAGCAATGTACACGGGTTCTGATTTCCTTATATTTCCTTACATCCTTGGCAACATTTATGATTTGCTATTTTCTTTTTTTTTAAATTATAGCCACCCAGTGGGTATGGGTGTGAAGTGGTATTTCATTGTTGGTTTTTGTTTTGTTTTAAGATGGAGTTTTGCTCTTGTTGCCCAGGCTGGAGTGCAATGTCATGATCTTGGCTCACTGCAACCTCCGCCTCCCAGTCTCAAGCAATTCTCCTGCCTCAGCCTCCCAACTAGCTGGGACTACAGGCATGAGCTACTGCACCTGACCCTTATTGTAGTTTTGATTTGCATTTCCTAAGTGGCAAATTGGCCATTCTTCAGAGAAATGTCTATTCAGTTTTTTTTCCCATTTTAAAATCGAGTTGCTTGCCTTGTTCTTGAGTTTCCCATTCCCTCTTGACCCACTCCAATCAGGCTTTCCTCTTTACCATTCCAGGGTTGCTCTTATCGAGGTCACCAGTGACCTCCCAATCTGTCAAATCCAGTGGTCCATTTTCAGTCCTCATTGTATTGCCCTCATGGCAGCATTTAAGGGAGAATCACTCCTTCCCTCTGGAGCTGCTTTCTTCACTTGGCTTTCTGGCTGCCATGATTTCCTCGTTCTTCTCAGTCTCCTTTGTGGATCTCTCCTCATCTTCATGACTGCTAAACACTAACCTTCTTCAGGGCTTAGGTTCCAGACCTCTTCCCTTTGTATCTCCTCTATCCTGAATGTCCCCCTCATTCCATTGTTCAGGCCAAGAATCTTGGCATTGTCTTTGACCTCTCTCTTTCCCTTACTCCAGCTGGCTCTGCCTTTATATATCTGGACTTGGATCCCTGCTCATAGTCTCCACTGCAGTCGTTGGAACCTAAACCACTGATCTGTGAGTGGAATCCTGAAGTAGCCTACTAATTGGTCTCCCTCTTCCTGATTCTCCTTCTACCCCTCACCATCTCTTCTGTATGAAACAGGAGCCAGAGAGATCCTGTTCAAACCCAAGTCAGATCATGTGGCAGCTCTGCCTGCCCTCCCTCCCTCCCTTCCTCCCTTTTTCTCTTCCCCCCTTCCCCCCTTTCCCCCTTCCCTCCTCCCCCCTTCCCTCCTCCCCCCTTCCTTCCTTCCCCTCTACTTTCCTTCCTTCCCCCTCCCTTCCGTCCTCCTCCCTTCCGTCCTTCCTTCTTTCCTTCCTCCCTCCCTCTCTCCCTCCCTCCTGTAGGACCTATTTTTCCAACATATTTTTGGGAAATGCTTGAACACATTCTTTTCTGTAATAAGTCAGGTTTGGGTTGATGTAGGTGGGGTGAATGTTACATAACCTCAGTCTTTTTCCTTTAACTGATAAAACATTTCAGCATGTAAGGAAACTGTACATCCAAAAGGCCTGAACTTGCCCTGAGGCTGTCCTTTGATACCTCATTAGGTAAGATCTGGCCAATTATTTCTTCTTCGATTTTGAAAAGTGATTTTACATTTGAATATTTTTTGCAGAGTTTCATTTTTATAAGCAAAGTATGGTGAAACTTCGCAGCAGTTTTTCCCAGAGTTGTGGAAACAATTTAAGTCTGCCCTTTCTCTGCTTTTGTCTTGCTTCCCCAGTGGATCTCTGTGGTGCCCCTTGGGATGTCAGCATCCCACGGAGTCCCATAGGCAGCCACAGTCATGTTCTAGGACCAGACTTACCTCGACCTGCCATATGAGGGCAGAAGGTATTTCTGTTTTGTTCACCACTGCAGACCCAAACACCTAGCACCATACTGTTCACATTGTAGGTGGCCAATTAATATTTGTTGAATGAACTTTTGAAGTAGCACTAGGGAAATCTCCCTTTAGTTGATCCTGCCTTATGGTGACTTACAATTAGGATTTGGTTTTGGTAAATTTTCTTTGAAAATGTGTTTGAGAATGCAGTACCAAATGGGTTTCATAAATGGAAAATTTTGTGTGGTTCTTTCTGGGCATGATGATAATTTTGTCCTCTGTAAAGCTGCTGAGATTCTGAAGGGAAATAAAAGTATCTTTTCCTCCTATTTCCATGATCTAAATTCAAGACAAGAATATGGGCATTCTTCAAGACAGTCCTAAGCAAAAAGAACAAAGCTGTAGGCATCATGCTACCTGACTTCAAACTATACTACAAGGCTACAATAACCAAAACAGCATGGTACTGGTACCAAAACAGACGTATAGACCAGTACAGCAGAACAGATACCTCAGAAATAACACCACACATCTACAACCATCTGATCTTCAACAAACCTGACAAAAACAAGCAATGGGGAAAGGATCTCCTATTCAGTAAGTGGTGCTGGGAAAATTGGATAACCATATGCAGAGAACTGAAACTGGACCCCTTCCTTACACCTTAGGCAAAATATTAACTCAAGGTGGATTAAAGACTTAAATGTAAAACCCCAAAGCATAAAAACCATAGAAGAAAACCTAGGCAGTATCATTCAGACATAGGCATGGGCAAAGACTTCATGGCAGAAATGTCAAAAGCAATTGCAATAAAAGCCAAAATTGACAAATGGGATCTAATTAAATTAAGGAGCTTCTGCACAGCAAAAGAAGCTATCATCTGATCATCAGGGTGAACAAGTAACCTACAGAATAGGAGAAGAATTTTGCAATCTACCTATCTGACAAAGGTCTAATATCCAGAACTTACAAAGGGCTTCAACATATTTACAAGGAAAAAACTGCCCATCAAAAAGTGGGCAAAGGATATGAACAGACACTTTTCAAAAGAAGACATTTAGACAGCCAACAAACATGAAAAAAAGCTCAACATCAATGATCATCAAATCAAAACCACAACGAGATACCATCTCACACCAGTCAGAATGTTTATTAAAAAGTCAGGAAATAATAGTTGCTGGTGAGGCTGTGGAGAAATAGGAATGCTTTTACACTGTTGGTGGAAATGTAAATTAGTTTAACTATTGAGGTAGACCATATGGTGATCCCTCAAGGATTTAGAATCAAAAATACCATTTGACCCAGCAATCCCATTACTGGATATATAACCAAAGGAATATAAATTATTCTACTATAAAGACACATGGACAGGTACATTTATTGCAGCACTATTTACAATAGCAAAGACATGGAACCAACCCAAATGCCCATCAATGATGGACTGGATAAAGAAAATATGGGGCCTAGGCACAGTGGCTCATGCCTGTAATTCCAGCACTTTGGGAGGCCAATGTGGGTGGATCACTTGATGTCAGGAGTTTGAGACCAGCCTGGCCAACGTGGAGAAACCCAGTCTCTGCTAAAAATACAAAAAAATTAGCTGGGCATGTTGGCAGTCACCTGTAATCCCAGCTACTCAGGAGGCTGAGGCAAGAGAATTGCTTGAACCTGGGAGTCAGAAGTTGCAGTGTGCTGAAATCATGCCATTGCACTCCAGCCCGGGAAACAGAGTGGGACTCCATCTAAAAAAAAAAAGAAAAAAAAAAGTGGCACATATACACCATGGAATACTATGCAGCCATAAAAGGAAATGAGATCATGTTCTTTGTAGGGACATGTATGAAGCTGGAAGCCATCATCCTTAGCAAACTAACATAGGAACAGAAAACTAAACACCTCATGTTTTCACTCATAAGTGGGAGTCGAACACTGAGAACAAATGGACACGGGGGCGGGGAACACACACCATGACCTGTTGGAGGGTCTGGGGTGAGGGGAGAGAACTTAGAGGACTGGTCAATAGATGCAGCAAACCACCATGGCACTTGTATCCCTGTGTAACAAACCTGCATGTTCTGCACATGTATCCTGTTTTGTTTGTTTGTTTTGTTTAGTTTTAAGAAATGAAAGACAAAAAAAAGAATATGGCATTCTTAGAAGTATTCTTTAGGTAGTTTGAACAGTTTGTGATACATAGATTTTTTAAAAAAGATTCCACTGGGTATCTGATATGGTTTGGCTGTGTCCCCACCCAGATCTCATCTTGAATTGTAATAATCCCCATGTGTCAGGGGTGGGGCCAGGTAGAGATAAGTGAATCGTGGGGGTGGTTTCCCCCATACTATTCTCATGGTAGTGAATAAGTCTCATGAGATCTGATCTGATGGTTTTATAAATGGGAGTTCCCCTGCACAAGCTCTCTTGCCTGCCGCCGTGTAAGATGTGACTTGGTTCTTCCTTTGCTTTCTGCCATGATTGTGAGGCCTCCCCAGCCATGTGGAACTGTGAGTCAATCAAACCTCTTTCCTTTATAAATTACCCAATCTAATGATATGTGCTCTTTCCTATTAGATTTTCCAAGGGTGTTTCTGATTTGCAAAGTAAGAAGAATTGCCTTGTGTCTAGCTAATTAACTCTGAGTGCTAATGCCTGAGTATTAGTATCTTGACTTGCTTTAACTAGGTTCAGCAAATTCAAAGGCCACCTGAATAGGCATGGGATGGACATTTGCTTTAGAGAGAGACAGTAAAACCAAAAATGAGAAAGCAAATGGGGCTGTAATTGAGACCCTGACATCAATTTTTTTTTGGTAGTTTTTCACAGATGTCACCATAGTTACAGTCTCTGTAAATCACACATGTATTATAGTAGAGAAAATGAAGAGACTTGTTGCAAGTGAAGTAACCTAAATTTTTACAATTCTGTTGCTTTAAAAAATTCGCTTCTACATATTTTATCTTTTTTCCATAAAAGACTCATAGGAGTGATATGCTAAATGTCTAGTGGCCAAATATAATGCTTATTGAAGCCTTATGATGTGCCAGGTTCTGTCCTGAGTATTATCTAATTTAATTCCAAAGTAACCCTGAAGTAGTATATTCAGTAGTCTGGGTTTTCCAGAGAAACAAGACCAATAATATATATAGATATGCATGTGTGTGTGTGTGTGTGTGTGTGTATGTATGTGTGTGTGTGTGCGTATATATGTATAATAAATATAGTACATACATTATATATTACAATTGGCCCTTCACTTCTGTGGGCTCCACATTTGTGGATTCAACCAACTGCAGATCTAAAATATCTAAAAAAAAAAATTCCAGTACAACAAAAGAAGATAGAAATAATAAACTAATACAGAAGAACAGCTATTTACATAACATTGTATTAAGTATTATAAGTAATCTAGGGGTGATTTAAAGTATATGGGAAGATGTAACTGCATAGGTTATGAGCAAATACTATGCCATTTTATATCTCAGGGACATGAGCATCTGGGGATTTTGGTACCTGCAGGGATCCTGGAACTGATCCCCCATAGATACTGGGGGAACACCATAAAATAAGATACGCATACTACATTTTATATACGTTGTGTATAATAAGGAACTGGCTCACGCCGTTATGGAGGTGAGAAGCCCAAGATCGGCAATTGGCAAGATGTAGACCCAAGAGAGCCAATGGTATAATTTTCAGTCCAAATCCAACTCTGAAGGCAAGAGACTAATGTCCCAGCTTGAAGAGAGTCAAACAGAAAGATGTCTTTCTTACTCTGCCTATTATTCTATTCAGACCTTTTAACGAATTGGATGAGGCTGGCTCCTACTGGGGGATGGCTGTCTGCTTTAACAAATGTTAAATGTTAATCTTATCCAGAAACACCCATGCAGACACACCCAGGAAGAATATTTCACCAAATATCTGGGCACCCTGTGGCCCAGTCAGTTTGACACATACAGTTAACTATCGCAGGTAGGTATTGTTTTTACTGCTTTGTAGAAAGGAGGAAACAGAGGCATAGAATAGTTTAATAACTTGTTCAGGGTCACATGCTGGTAATGGTAGAGGCTGAACCCAAGCAAGCGCAGTCTGGCTCTTCAATTCCTCATTCTTAGTTGGTTCAGAAAGTTACCTTTCAGATAAGAAAACTGAGACGGAGGAGGAAGGGCAGGAAAGGGGAGAGGTGAGGAAGTCCAGTACTGGGCTAAGGACATTCAACTAGTTAGAGGCAGAGCTGGGATTTGAACCCAGGTTTTCTGACACCAGCCCCAGACCCCCAGGAGTCCTTCAGCACCAACATGAGGTGTTCTCTGTATAATGGACATTGTACTTGTGAATGGAAAAAGCCTTTTAGTTATACACCTGAATTGTTGACTTACGTACTCTATGCAGTAGTTCTAGCTGTCTCATCTTATCAGCATTATAATTTGTATCTATAATATTCCAGCCCTAAGATATTCTCAGATGAGTTGGCCTGGTTGGATGAGTATGGTAATTATTTTAATAATGCAACCCTCCATTTCTAAATCATTTCAAACTTTTTAGAGTACTCTTATATGTACACATTATTTTAAAATGAATTAGCTTGACAAAGTGGCTTTACTCTAGGGTTGTAGCCTTTCGTGGTTGTGAGTGGAAAAAAGGGCTTTTGCTTCCTCTGAGCCAGGATTAAAAAAGAAAAAAATGAGTTATGAGAAGATGCTGGAACAGAAGGAAGTGTTTATTGAAGCACCATATCACTGGGAGGCAGCTCTGATGAAGACTGAAGAGCCCTGGACTGGGAGGTATAGTCACAGAAACTGGGCATAGAAGCCAGACAGTTCTAAGTTTGAATCTTGGCTTTGCCACTTGAGATACATTGTGTCATGTTTCTGAACATTTCTTCATTTTTAAAATGGGAATTACACTTTGTACCTCACAGAATGGTTGCGAGGATGAGAAATGCTTGTCCAGTGCATGGAACATAGCAAGCCCTTGATCAATAGCAGCTATTACAAATTCCCCCACCTCCTGTGGGTGGGGCCTTGCCTTTCCTAGCCTGCACTGCATGTTCTAAAGACCTTTGCCCTGGCTGCTCTTTCCTACCCAGATTGTGCATTTATAGTGAGCAGACCTGACTATTTATTGGGATTCTTGTCCCCTCCAGTGGGTCAGTTGGGAATTCATCCTGCAGCTCCAGGCTAGATGTAGATGAAGAAGCTCCTGTTTCTCAGCCCTGTCAATGTGTCCAGACCAGATACGGAGACCTCTTTCCTGGTTTCTTCTTTGCATTCTGGGTTACTTCTCTGAGTCCAGTCTGCCTGGTTGGCCCACTACCACCTGCCTACCTTCTCCAGCCCTGTCCAGACCACTCTCCCCTGAGCTGTTCACTTGTTTTTCCCAGCTGTTGGTGTCAAAATAAGCAATTGTTTTTCCCTTTCTTAATTTTCTTTTGGATGAAGAGTTGTTTCACATGGGTCATTTTAGAAGGAGCTATACTGCTTCAAGAGAGATGGTAGTCTTAGTTAATTGTGTCAAGTTCCTGGTAATTTCTTGAGGGGAGAATTGGTTAAGCTGGTGGTTTACTGACTCCATTGGCTGGTGGCCTCACTAAACTGATTGGCCCGTTAAAGCAAAACAAGCCAAGCTGGGGACCAGTTTAGACAAATACTTGATGTCTCACTCTTGGCTTTTACCCTCGTTTCTCCTTATTTTGTGCCTGGAGGATAATAGCAAAACTTGTTAGAACTCAGGTCTTGTGTTTGCTTTTGCTGGAACTGCCTCGAAAGAATCTGGCAGCTTTGGGGTATGGAAGCCAAAATTGGAGAGATGTCAGCTGTGCCGGTGGTGACAGGTGGAGGGTTGCTGCTTTCAGCAGGGGCCCTGAATACTGGGCCAGTGGTCACGCTGGTCAGCAAATCCCAGCCAAGAAGAGCAAGGATGCAGGCAGCACGTGGACCTTCCATGCCAACAAACAGGCAGTTCATTAAAGTGGAACCTGTGACATCAATTATTTGACTCCATGTCACTCTTTGGAATTGCTGTCATTAAAACTTTTTGACTAGATTCAGTTCCAGAGATATCCAGAATGTTTGGATATATTTTTACCATCATATTTTCTGTGATATCTTTTTGTTCCACTTTTTCTGTTTTCTTTTTGCCCCCATTTGTCTTCATTTGGATTGTTTTTTTTCTCACTTATTTTGTTTCTTTATTAACTTAAACACTCTATGTCTATTCTTTTAGTAGTTAACCTAGAAGTTTAAACATGTGTATTAATTTAACAAGTTCCAAAGTTAATTAATACCTTCTCCCTAATTTTATACAATATATGCAATTAGAATCCAAGTTTTCTAAGCCTGGCTTAATATGACATCCATACTTCTTTTTTACATTGATTTCTTAAGAACTCACTAATCACTCATTGTTTCCAACCTTTACACAATAAACATTAATTTAGAGATACTCACATTTAGAGTTTTCTTTGCTTACATGTTCCTTCTGGCATTTCAGACCTTCCTTCTGAATCACTTGCCTTTTTTTCTGAGCACATCCTTTAAAAATTCCTTTAGTGAGTGCATGCTGGTAATAAGCTCTATCCATTTTGGATAAATGTTTTAATATCACCCTTGTCCTGATAGATACTTTTGCTGGATATATTATTCTAGGTTGACAGTTATTTTCTCTCAACTCTTTGAAAATGTATTTTTCCTTCCATTTTTAATGCTGAAAAGTTAGCTCAGTCTTTATCAGTGATCTGTCTTTTTGCTGTGACTGTGTTTATACTCTTCTCCTTGATTTTGCTTTCTTCAGTTTCAGTAAATGTTGAAAATTTTAATGTCTAGATATTGATTTTATTTATTCTGCTTGGCATTTATTGTGGTTCTTTAATCTGAGAATTCGTGCCTTAATATTTAAAAATCGTTAGCCCTTATTTGTTTGAATATTGCCTCTACCCAATTTCTTTATTTTTTTTCCTTCTGGAAATCTGACTAGACGTGTTAAACTTCACTCTGTCCCCTATATCACTGACTCCATATCACTTCCTTCATGTATTTTAACTTTTGTCTCTCTGTCCTGCACTCTGGGTAATTTCTTTTGATCTATCTTATGATCCATACATTCTGTCCTTGGCTATGTCTAATATACGCTACTTATCTGTTTTTAGTTTTCATTATTAAATTTTATACTTCAGAAATACTTTGTAGCTTTTCAAAATGGTTTGCTTAATTATCTTTTCTGTAATTTGTGTAATCCTGTTTTATTTCTTTAGGCATAGTAACTTATTTTATATTCTGAATCTGGTCATTGTAGTATTTCCAGTTTTCTGATGACTTTCACTTGGAGTGATTCATTTACTTTTAATTATTATTATTTTTAAAGAGACAAGGTCTTGTTATGTTGCCCAGGCTAGTCTTGAACTCCTAGACTCAAGGGATCCTCCTGCTTTGGCCTCCCAAAGTTCTGGGATTATAGGCATGAGCCACTGTGCCTGGCTCATTTATTCTTCTTTTTAGTGATTTTCTTTTGTTATAAACTTATTTCCTTAAAACTTTATCTGTGGGGATTGTTAGAGTCCTGTGTTTAAAGTGACTTTTCTCCAGAGAGGACAAGTTTGAATTTATTCTGGCCATGGAACAATGCCCACCAAGAGCTGCTTTAATCACATCTTTAGTTCAGGCTGTTATCATTCTTCCAACTCACACTAGTACTGTGAATCTGGTCCTAAACCCAAATGAATGGGGCTTTTGGTCAGAGATTTTCAAGGAGGCTTTTTCAAAGTAGTTGATTCTTCTGGTGCCCTAAATAGATTTTAACTCACTCATAGCCAGATAGTTTTCTCCTTTTTAGTGTCATGAGCCTGTTTGGCGAAGCTCTTGGATCCTTCTTAGAATGCAAATTTTATTACTTAAAATGAAATGTATAGAATTGAAAAGGAAAACAAATATATTAAAATACAGCTTTATTCCCAGAACTTTGAAGAGGTACCCAGATTATTAACCTGTGTGACACATTTAAATTACATCTCCAATCTTGATGGAGAAAAGGTAGGTTATGATAGGACTCATTGCCTCAGTTTCTCAAAAGAGGAAATGGAGCTGGCACCAGTGAGCTCTATGAAGGCATTGTAAACCTTCAGTCTTCTCATCTATATTTGAAAAGTGTCTCTGCTGTGATAACCACTGGGTACCTTGGAGAGGAATCTCCTAAGTTCTTAGTTTTGTACCCACAGGGTTTCCAGTAAAATATGAAATTAGACAAGATCAGTGCTACCTGGGGCTATTGAACTTATATGTTGAATGATGAACTCAGAAAACAAACAAAAAGCAGGGAAAATAAATAGGATCAGTTTTTCTTGGAAAGCTATGATTTATTCATTTATTAACTGCCACAATAGAATGAAATATTATTTATTCATTGTTCTTTTCAGTAGCTGTGGGAACACTGAACTGCTTTAAATCCATGGAAACAATCCTTAGAAGACTGGTTAATTATGTTATATCCATATAATAAAATCTTATGCCACTATTAAAAAGAACAGAGATAGATATGCTCTTAGAGAATAAACTCTGAGATACATCATTAAGTGGAAAAGTGTACCTTGTATGTTTTTACTTGTAAAAATCTGTCCATTCATAAAGCATGTGATATTTCTGGAAAGAGGCACTGGTAATTGGTATCAGTGATTGCTTCTGGAAAGGAACTTGAGGTCTGGGAGAAGATGGGAGTAGAGACTTACTTTTCATTGTGTGTCTGTTTGCATTGTTTGAATATTTTGCTATGTACTTGTATTAGCTCTAATTAATTCATTAAAAATGAACTGTCCTTGCTTTTAGCAGCTGTTGATACTGAAACGAAATGAAGGCACATAAAGAATATGTACTAATTAAGCCTGTCAAGTTATATATTTCACTAATGAATACACTACTCTGTACAAAAAAGAGAGAAATTCTCAACAACTAGGGTTGCTCCAAATAAGACCGACCAGTACTTGAGTTCACAGATGAAGATGGATGGCCCCTGGTTCAGGGTGTTCCTTACTGGAGGATCTTTCTGGAGGTGCTGACTTCCTGGAGTTACACCACATATCCACTGCTATATAGCTGTCTGTACTCTCTTCTGCTCCTCTCCTTGGTCTTGAACTTCTGGAGGCATGTTTGTCACACACTGCCTGGAACAGAGCAGGCCTACAGTAAATGGAGGAAGGATGAGTCACTCTTGATCCTGCCGGGAGTGAGATCTAGGGATGTAGAAACAGTATGAGGCCCTGTGTCTTCCCACAATGGAGAGGGCAGCACAGACATGCCCGCAGGTCCTGGTGGCTCTCAGTTGGATGAGGGGCCAGGGGCAGGGCCGTGGTGAGGAAGCAAAACCAAGAAGGACTGAGTCTGACGAGAGCACCATTCCTTGATATCCCTAATTTTATCCCAAACCTCTGTTGTGGGGGTGGCTGCAGGGAGAGGAGACAAAGCCAGCAGAACAGTGGGAGTAGTAGGTGGGAGAGAATCAGAGAGAAGTTGGATAACAGCAGTTGTTCAGTGAAATTTCACAGTGCCTTTCAAGAATGAAATTCAATTTATATTTAGAATTTGACTTGAATCCAGAAGAAACAGACAAGCTGGCTAATATCAAGATACGGTATGAAATAATTTGTGTCACTTATTGAAAGGATTTGTAATCAAGTGTGAAGGGGATGTCTGGTCGTGATCATTCATTCATTCATTCATTCACTTATTGTTGGGGCATTGTGTCCCACAAGGTGTACAGAGATTAATTAGGTCCTCTGTCTCCAAGTAGCTTTTCATCGAAAAATAATTTTGCATCATGGTTAAGAATGGTATATTGGATTCAGATTCTTGAGTTCAAAGTCTGACTGTTACTTGCAGTGTGACCTTGAGCAGGTTATTGAATCTCTTTGTGCTTCACTTTCCTTATTGTCAGTTTGGGGACCGTAGTGCCTATTTCATAGGATTGAAGAAGATAACAGATGTAAAGTGCTTAGGGAAGTGTCTGGCATAAACAGGACTCAACGAATGTCAGTTTTTAAAAAACATTCAGCCCTTCTGCCATGTGGGGACACAACAGGAAGACAGCCGTCTATGAGCCGGGAAGTGGGCCCTCACAGACACTGAATCTGTTGATGCTTTGATCTTGGACTTCTGGCCTACAGAACTGTGAGAAATAATTTTCTGTGGCTCATAAGCCAAAAAATTGTTTTTCATTGATTCACTGTACATTTTTGAAGTTCTTGCAGTGTGTCAGGTACTTCTATAGGTATTAGGGATTGTGGACATGGAAAAAAGTCTTTTTTTTTTTTTGGTGACAGAGTCTTACTCTGTCACCCAGGCTGGTGTGCGGTGGCATGATCTCAGCTCACGGCAATCTCTGCCTCCCAGGTTCAGGTGATTCTCCCGCCTCAGCCTTCTGAGTAGCTGGGATTATAGGCATGTACTACCATGCCTGGCTAATTTTTGTATTTTTGGTAGATAGGGTTTCACCATGTTGGCCAGGTCGGCCTTGAACTCCTGACTTCAGGTGATCTATCCATCTCGGCTTCCCAAAGTGCTGGGATTACAGATATGAGCCACCATGCCTGGCATTTTTTTTCTTTTTTTGGCAAAAAAGTTCGGTCTTTAAAGAACTCTGTGTTTGGTATATTAGTTATCTCTTCCTTTGTAACAAATTACCCGACACTTAGTGGCTTGAAATCGCTAGAGATACTTACCTCTCACAGTGTCTGCAGGTCAGGAATTCAGGATCACCTTGGCCAAGTAGTTCTGTTCAGCGTCTGTCATGAGTTTACATCCCAAATGTTGGCTAGGACTGCAGACATCTGAAGGCTTGACTGGCGCTAGAGGATACATTTCTAAGGTGGCTCAGTCATATGACTGGAATATTACTTCTTCTCCACATGGGTGCCTTCATGGTGCTGCCTGAGTGTCCTGAAATGTGGCAGCTGGCTTTCCTTTTGAGCAAGTGATCCAAGTAACCATGCCAGAAGTTGCAATGCCTTGCATTTTATTGCTAATTTTGTTGCAGTTTAGCCTCACAGGCCAACACCGTCACTTCTGCTATATTTCATTGGTCTTGCGACTCAGCCCACTTTCAATAGGGAGGGGACTCTGCACAAGCATTGGTACCAGAAAGCGAGTGTCCTTGAGGACTGTTTTGGAGGCTGGCTACCACAGTTGAGGAAGAAGACATATAATTGTACAAAAAGTGCCATGATGGAGATTTACCACAGGGATCTTCTTGTGGCAGCACAAGTCTTGTTAAGAAAGGAGAAGGTGAAGCTTGAGGTCAGTCTTAAAGGAAAAGATACTCAGCCTGGACAGAGGGGAGTGTTCAGGGCAGAAGGAACTGCAGGTGGAAAGGCACAGAGTTGAGAATGAACATTGCATACCCTGAAAGCATGAAGTACATCTCCTGGGCTAAAGCAAAGGGTCTGTAGGGCAGGGGCAAGAAGATAAGTATGATGATGATGTGAGTAATGACCTACCTATATGAGAATGATGTGATGATGGTTTAGACAGGTTGTGACAGCTGCACTTACACTCAGAAATGAATGAAAACTATTTCATATTCCTTAAGGATTTACTGTCTAAAAAACCTTTGTAGTATTTAGGATGCCTATGCATCCATCCATCCATCCATCCATCCACCCACCCACCCATCCACCTACCTACCTACCCATCGTACCACTCACCCATCTATCCACCTATCCATCCATGCATCCATCAGTCCATCCATCCATCCACCCACCCACACATCTACTACCTACCCACCCATTCTTCCACTCACCCAACTATCTACCCATCAATGCATTCTATCCACCTACCAATCCATCCACTCATCCATCAGTCCATCCATCCATCCATCCACCCACCCACCCACACATCCACCTACCTACCCCATTCTTCCACTTACCCATCTATCTACCCATCCATGCATTCATCCATCCATCCAGTCAGTTTTTATTCATTGTATACATGCACATGAACTTGCATGCACATGGAAACACACAATTTTAGCATTCTCTGCATTACTTTTTCTTCATAGCATTAATTACTACCTGGCATTATGTTATATTTTATGTTAATTGCCTGTGTCTTTCTCCAGATATGAACTCTGAGGCATCGGAGACTTTGTCTGTGTTTATGCCATTTTACCCTTAGTGCCTAGCCTAATGCTTGGCATGTGTTAGGGGCTCAATAAATCTGTAGTTGAATAAATGCAAGAGTGAAGTGTGGTGGTACAAGTATGCAGAAGATGCTGCAGGAACTTGAGGAAAGAATGAGCATTTCAGACACAGGAGATCTCGTGAGCAAAGGAATGGAGACAGAAGAGCATAGCCTGGCCTCACCACGTAGTGTGGGAGAGACAACAAAAGCATCTTCTAGCAGTTGCTTTCATTCAATAACATATTCATTTTATTATTTAAAAATATTTTAAATTTTACTTTAAATTCCAGGACACATTTGCAGAATGTGCAGGTTTGTTACGTAGGTATACATGTGCCAGGGTGGTTTGCTGTACCTATCTACCTGCCATCTAGGTTTTAAGTCTTGCATGAATTAGATATTTACATTTGAGGAAAGCTTCTTTGGAGATGTTTATGAACTTAAAACTCCACTAGTGGATAGATGTTCTTTGTGCTGCAACCATAATAATACTCAGAAACATGAATACCAGAGGTGCATGTCCTTCCCAGGAGTGAGCCTTTTTCTCAATGCTGTGTGTGCTTATCTCTTAAAATGTATTTCCTTGCTGCAGTGGCAAGACATTTAGTCTTTTCTACAGAGTTGACATGAGATGTGGTTTTTGGCATCTCTGTGGCCTTGAAGGTATTTTGTATGTCAGGTTGGTACTAGATAGAGCCACAGTTTGGAATCTTTTGCAGTAGAGGAGGCTGCAGGTCTGAGATGAGAATAGGATGATTCAGCTATTGCTTGTGCTGCTGTACTCCAGGGCCAGCTCGAGGTCTTTTGATGATGATATTCCCAGTGTTCTTCCTCAGTGTGGGAATGCTGGCATGCCAGAAAGTGCTTTTCTGTGACCTCGGCTTGTCTCTTTTCTGTGAACTTCAGGAAACGGCTACTCAGAGGAGAGAGAAAACCTTCATAGATTTCCAAGTATTGCATTTGTGAAATACCTCCTCAGTAGCTGCCAGGTTATGTTCAGATCATCTGAAAGTATTAACACAGACAACCTTTGAACACCATTTCAAAAGAATCAACTTGGCCCCCAGAATTCTTGCTGGTCCCCATTGTTTCCCCTCAGTGGCTCACTTGGGTTTGATGATTGTTACCCACCTTTCCTCACATTTAGCACTGTAAATATTCAATATCAAAGAATAAATCTTCTAGGTTTACAGGGGCAATGAACTTTTGCTTCCATTGAAAAAGTAGAACTCAAATTTGATCTTAAATTGGAACAAAAAGGGTGGTGGGACTGTGGACATGTTTTTCTTCCTTCTGATTTTCATTTTTTCCCTTAAGTGTCAATAATCAACACATATTATTATTTTATAATGGGTTTAAAGCCAAGAAACTGTTTGGAAGTTTTGCTTTACAGTGTTTTTATTTCTGTGTGTGATCTCTAGGGATTGATTTGGCAAATTGGATCCTGATTTCTCACACTTTTTTTTCTTAAAGCTTACTTTTTTTTTTTTTTTTTTGAGACAGAGTCTCACACTGTTGCCCAGGCTGGAGTGCAGTGGCACAATCTCCGCTCACTGCAACCTCTGCCTCCCAGGTTCAAGCATTTCTCCTACCTCAGCCTCCCGAGTAGCTGAGATTACAGGTGCCTGCCACCACACCGAGCTAATTTTTTTATTTTTAGTAGAGATGGAGTTTCACTATATTGGCCAGGCTGGTCTTGAACTCCTGACCTTGTGATCTGCCCGCCTCGGCCTCCCAAAGTGCTGGGACTACAGGCGTGAACCACCACTCCCAGCCTGGAGCTTACTTTTTACTGTCTGTTATCGTGGATTAAGTGATGGCTTCAAATGGCAGAGGAGGATTCTCATTTATTAACGAAAACTTGCCTGGAGAAGGAGGCAAGTCGGAGCCATGTCACTGAGACCACTGAGGTCATCTGAGTCTGGAGCAGGCTGCCAAAGAGGAGACATCTATTCCCTACCCCAGACATCTCAGTTCCTCTCAAGGAAATCCATAAACCACCATTCCTCTGTGACTCTCTGTTGTTTGTAATTAGCCATTAATGCTGTTAAGCCCTGCTTTGCCCTGGGACGTGTCTGCCAGTGAGTCTGACAATGTGCCTTTCAGCAGGTGCTTTTGAAATACCACCTCCTGATGGTCCTCTCTGACCTCATGGTTGCATCCTTCTCCCACCAAAAGCAGAAACATCAGATGGCTGGTGGGACACTGACTGTGCCTAGCTCAGGGTAACTAGATGACCATGTGACATGTCAGATGAAGTCCTAGATCCGGAAGAAAAAAAGGCAGCAGTTTTGAGCAAAAATAAGTCAGGGTTGAAAATAAGCCCTACCTATTTGACTAGGTCACCAATTTTCAACTCTCAGACTCAGATTACCATAGAAAGCACATGGAGGTGACAAAGTAGATGTAATCAGCCTCCCAGCCAACCCATTAGCCATCCATCCATTTATTTGTCTTAAGTAAATAGCTATTTGCAGAGCTGCTTCAGTGGCTGTTTGGAGACTTCACTTTATGGTGTGCTTGTAGCTTTTCAAACTCAGATGAAAATTTCAAAGGTTATTCAGTCTGATAACACTCAAGTATAACCGAACACCTCATTTAGTTATAATCTCAAGTACTTCTTTATCTTGAAGATGGTCAAGGGCAAATACAAGAAAATCCCCTGACATGCAGCCACTTGGGATGAAAATGGGCAAGTTGGGCTTTCCGTTTAGGTGCAATCAAAGAAGTACCTGTAGAAAACTGGATTGGGCACAATGGCCCACATCTGAAATCCCAGCACTTGGGGAGACTGAGGTGGGAGGATTGCTTGAGCTCAGGAATTCGAGACCAACCTGGGCAACATAGCAAGACCCTATCATTACAAAAATACAAAAAACATTAGCTGGATACGGTGGTGGACACCTGTAGTCCCAGCTACTCAGGAGACTGAGGTGGGAGAATCATTTGAACCCAGGGATCCGGGGCTGCAGTGAGCTATGACTGTGTCACTGCACTCCAGCATGGGTGGCAGAGTGAGACCCTGTCTCTTAAAAAACAACAACAAAGAAAACTCTGCAATCACAGCATACAGTTTTTTGCTCAACTCCAACACTGCAAAAATCTCCGGCTTCACAGAGATTGCGTGGTGATGGATCACGACCCTGTGCGGTTTTCCAGAGAGGTATGCTCGACGGGACTACAACAGCTGCAGACTCTCCAAGAGGGGGTTCCTAAACTTCATGAACAGTGAACCGGCTACCTTCAGAAGAACAAAGAACCAGAAGGGCTCTGGTGCCCTTGACTGCACGAAGAAGAAACTGGATCTCAACAGTGATGGGCAGCTAGATTTCCAGGACTTTCTTAATCTTACTGATGGCGTAGCTGTGGCTTGTTGTGACTCCTTGATCCCAGCTGCCCACGCCCATGAGAAAATTTGAGGTGCCCTTGAGCCTGGCCCCAGACCCACCCCCTTTCCTTCTAGCCCCCCACTTTCCATTTCTCTTCACAGCCACACATGCCCTGAGCTCAATGTACCCATCACCCTGGAAGGCCACTTCTGCTGGTAGTGATAAAACACAATACTTTTTCAAACACACACAAACACAGACCCTCAGGTTTGTAGATAATCTTTTAGATGTTCTTTCCTCTGTCCCTTCAGCAGTTATCTTTATAAGGACCTACTAAGTGCAATACTGAGGATTCAGAAAGGAAGAAGACATGAATTTTTCCTGGATGAATTTATTGTCCTAGAAGGGCGGATGAGACTCATGCACAAATAGATTTTGCAGAGTTGAAGGTGGATATTGCTTCAGGAAGGCATAAAGTGTTATGGGCCCGAATCTCAACTATTTACAAGGGAACAACGTAAACAGTGAACCTGGAAATATTTGTAAGCATCCATGTGCACATAAAAAAGTGTTTATTTTTCCTTAAGTTTCTCTATCATATGGGCATTTCTCTCTATATCATATCTATTTATTGCACATAGTGGGGGAAATTCATCATTCCACATAAACGTCATTAAATTTTACTCACTCTCCAGTCTGAGTTAATTTGCTTTGTAGCTGAAGGGTTGTTCTGATCTTGTCTGAAAGACAGAAAACAGAAGTATCTTGCTTGTGCCAACTCCTGTCTCCTTTCTTCACTTATAAGCCATGTTTGAACAGAAGCAGACTGAGCTTCTCTCCGGAACTGGTTCCAACTTAGGGAAATGAATTAGACAACCCAGAAAAAACCTCAAAAGCGAGGACCTTTCTCCCCCTTGGACAAGTCCCTAAACAGCCAGCCTGGTTCCTTTCCACTCCGTTAGGCCTTGCGGGGACTTTCCTCTATAGTTGAAGACCAATTAGCTGTCATTTATTGAGTGCTTACATATAGTTACCTTGAACTCTCTCACAATAACAGCTGAAGAAACTGAGGCCAAAAAGTCAAGTAATTTAACTAAGATCACAGAGCTGAAATTTGGACCCAGGTGTGCCTCATTCCAAAAACTGATGATTTTCCCCATTGTGCTATGCTACTCTTAAATCCAAGATCTCAGTAGAAGAGAAGATGCATTTTAGTTCAAAGAATAAAACATGCTGCCAAACCATCTTCATTTGCCCAGCCCTCACATGTCTATAATTCCTTCATTCTCCTGCCCTTCTCATATCCAGGAGGTAGGTGAAAGCTGGACAAAATTGCAGAAGGAAGCTCCCTATCATAGCTGTCCCCATGCAAAATGTGTTCTGTAGGTTGGTGCAAAAGTAATTGTGGTTTCTGCCATTAAAAGTAATGGCAGAGGCCAGGCATGGTAGCTCATGCCTGTAATCCAAGCACTTCGGGAGGCTGAGGCGGGTGGATCACGAGGTCAGGAGTTCGAGACCAGCCTGACCAACATGGTGTGAAACCCCATCTCTACTACAAATAAAAAAATTAGCTGGGCATGGTGGTGCGCACCTGTAATCCCAGCTACTCAGGAGGCTGAGGCAGGAGAATCGCTTGAACCTGGGAGGCAGAGGTTGCAATGAGCTGAGATTGTGCCCCTGCACTCCAGCCTAGGTGACAGCATGAGACTCCATCTCTGAAAAAAAAGGGCAGAAACTGCAATTACTTTTGTACCAACCTAATACCTTTTTTTGCTGTACTAGAAACCCTCTAGTGATTGGCTGTTGGGAGTTGGTTTTGCCTCTTGCTCTGTAGTTCAGCCTGTCAGGTGTTTCTCTGAGGGTCCCTCAGCCCTGTGTGTGTCCCCTGGCACTTTGTGGATCTTCCTGTTTGAAAGGACCTGGAGGCTGCTTTCAAGTCCCTGGAGGCTTGGGCAAGTGGGGTGCAGGTTGTGGGACCAGTGGCCCTGTTTAATCTCTTTATGAAGTGAGAGCTTTCCTTCCCACGGGCACACTCACTTCTGCCCATTTCGGTGACTCAGACATGGCCAGAATCTACTCATGCTCATGCTTAACAAGGAATCTTTCCAGCCAGACTTGCACTTTTAAGATTCTTTGGATGAAACTGATGATTTCCTGGGAAGCCATGTATGTTCTCTGAATGGCTGACATAGGCGAGCACTGCTCTTTCAGGCCAAAGCTGGATCCCTGCAAATGTTGCAGGATGGATGAAGAAAACAAGACACGGAGAGTGTCAGTGAATTACAGAGCTGTGAAAATTTGAGATTTCATGGAGTCATATTTCTGAAAAGAACATCTGCAGGGATGGGGCTGTGTAAATTTTTCCAGAGAGTTTTCATTTCGGCTTCCTCCAAATCTTGGGATGACTGTCTAGGGTAGGGAATGGAGGGTAATAATTAGCAAAGTAAGACTGGGGTGGGGGGATGCCCCAAGTTGATTATAAGTTCAAATAGGAATCACAGTATGATGTGGCTGCCTGTACAAGAGGATTCACTTCTAGGCTATACTGATAGGACTGAGTTATCCAGGACCAGAGGTGTGATTGTTCTCTCATACATGAGGGTCCTGGGGAGATTCTTTTGGAGTACTGGGTTCATTTCTGAAATTTCACTAGTTCATTTCTGTTTATTTAGGATTCTAGAATCTTTCTGGGTCACCTTTCTAGGCTCAAAAAACAAGAGTTGTCAGGGGGTGGCAGGCATCGGATCATATCAGGAATATAATTGGATATGGCCATGGGAATTAAGTTTCAACCATTCCTAACAAATCAGATTAAAATAGCTAAGAAATATCAATACCTAATTATTGTCGAGCATCTGCAGTTTCTGCTTTGAGTAATGTTTAACTGCAAAAATCATTTTTTAATTATGCCTAAGCTCTATGAACATAAAGCCCGAAGTAAAACACATGATTAGTTCATTCAATATCCAGTTGCACCCTTCTAGGTGAATAGTGCCAGGCAAAGTATTGAGGGAATACAAATAAGAATAGGCATATTCATGCCCCCTTCACTTCCCCAGGTTTTTAACTCGTCTGTTACCAAAATGTTTATATGCTATTTGGGAAAACAAGTAATACTGAGCAAAAAGTTAAATCACAATTCGGGGCAAGCATGCGATCGCTTTCAGCAGACAACTAAAAGACCTGACCCATCTGTAAGCAGCTGCTACGCAAGCTCTGCCTGGAACCAAGAAGTAGCAGAGAAGACTCTGAGCTAATGAATTTTGAGAGGTCCCACCATGAAAACGAGAATTTACTGATAATCCTTTACATCCTCATTTATACCCTATTCAAATATGAATCAACAGTATGATGCAAAATATAATTCAAATTTAATGGCAGAAACCACGATTACTTTTGCACCAACCTATAGAGCACCCTTCTATTTGCATGGGACCAGTGGCCCTATTTAATCTCTTTATGAAGTGAGAGCTTTCCTTCCTACAGACTCACTGCCTCCTGCCCATTTAGGTGACTCAGACATGGCCAGCATCTACAAAGAACCAGAAGGGCTCTGGTGCCCTTGACTGCATGATGAAGAAACTGGATCTCAGCTGTGATGGGCAGCTAGATTTCCAGGACTTTCTTAATCTTACTGATGGTGTAGCTGTGGCTTGCCATGACTCCTTCATCCCAGCTGAGATTACTGTTTATTCATATTTGAATAGGGTATAAATGAGGATGTAAAGGGTTATCAGTAAATTCTGGTTTTAATGCTGGGATCCTCTTGAAATTCATCAGCTGAGTCTCCTATTCTTACTTGACAAACATGTCTAACTCCAGTTCTCGCACCCCCAAATTAGTAAATTAGCAAATCAGAGGCAACAAATAAGAGGGGGAAAGAAGTGGCCATAAACACAGGCAAGCACCTTTTGGAAACAAGGTAAGTAGTAAGTAAATATAGGCAGACACCCTGACTGTAATAGAGCTTGACATTAATAGCTAGGCAGCAGATGTGACAGACAGCTATAAAATTCTGTGCCTGGGGTAGATCTAAATAGTCCCACTGAGCTCAGTGACCCTGAGGGCTTCATTGCATTAAGGTGCATTATAGTAATTGTTTGCATTTTTTTTCTGAGTCTGATAGCCTTTGTTTATAACAGTGACCCTGAGGCCTTCAGGGAAGATTAAATTATGCTCAGTGGGTGCTATTCAAGCAGGTATATGGGTGTATTATATATTTTTTTCTTAAATCATTTCAGAGAGGCATCCATCCTAATGTCTAAAGCAGTGCCATTGTCATAGAAGAGATGTCTTTTGAAAAGAAGGGAGAAATAAGATGAAAAGGAATTGCTACTTCAAAATAAGCTTGGAAAAAACCATTTGGCAAAACAAAGGTTTAGTGATTGCTCCTTAGTTTGCCAGAAAGCTTGGTTAGCTACAAGACCCATTCTTCAAGACGGTTCTCTCCACTGCCAGCAATAACAAATGCTTTAGATCTGTACTGTCCAAAATGGTAGCCACTGTCACATATTGTGACTATTTAAACTTAAATAAGATAAATAATTCAGTGTCTCAGTTGCACTAGCCACCTGTGGCTAGACAGTGCGGATATAAAATATTTCCATTATTGCAGAAAATTCTTTTGGACATTACAGCTTTAGAAAGTCAGAGGGAGACAAGATTCCTATGGGCTGGTGTAGATCAACAGGGCTTCAGATGGGGATTAAAGCAATCATATATATACCTTTCGGTGTTAGTTTCTTGTTTGGTTTATGATGTTTGATTATTTGAGTTAACTCCACAGTGGAATTCTGGTTAGATTTGGTTCCATTAGGATCATAGGAAAATGCTGTATCTGAATGATTTCCTGGGTATAATGCTTTCACATAGTTTTGAGGCAGCCAGAAAAATTGTTTGAAAACATGGGCCTTCTGAGAGACATTTTTTTCCTAAATACACAGAAGATTCTGGAAGATCTTGGTTACAAGGCTATTGGTTAATTTCATGCTAAATAATCGAAGTACTTATCTATATGTTTTCAGAGTTCATTCTGCTAGATATATGTTGGAAATAGGCAAAAACTTTCAACCAGGTCTTCCAAACAGCTTTTAGGGAGCAAAAATGTTTCTTCCTCACACACATGTTCAGCTGAAATACTAGCATGTCTTAAATTACCTGGGGAGGGAGTGTTCAGCAGCTCCCTGGTGGTCGGATTTGTGAATGATGGTTGTGATAAAGAGGACATCTCCTAGGAAAGTGGAAGATCAGTGAATTACAGGGAAGATAATGGCATTCAATTATAGCCAAGGGGACTCTTCTTTACCTGGCTTATAGGCCTTATGATATATGTGGATTTAAAATGAAAAGAGGAGAAACTAAAGCCAGTTTAATGGGTGACGTATAATTTGAGCAGGGAAAAATGACTTTCTCAATCTTAGAAAACTCCAGTCGATGACCTAATTAATTTTTTCCCCCTAGGGCAGCTGATGCTGTGTTGGAGGCGGGTGTCATGGGAATGTCATAACAGTCATGTGTGTCTTTAGCTGCCAAGATAATTTATGCCTGTGAGTTAATAGAAGTATGATTGGCTTATTGAACAAGCTAGACTTGGTAGGCACAAGTAGGGTGCAATTTGGCTCTTTCTTTTCGTTGTTGTGTTTTGTTTTTGTGAGACAGGATCTGTATCGCCTAGGCTGGAGTATAGTGGCATGATCATGGTTCACTGCAGCCTTGACCTTCCAGGCTGAAGTGATCCTCCCACCTCAGCCTCCCTAGTAGCTTGGGACCACAGGCATGAGCCACTACCCCTGGTCAATTTTTGTATTTTTTGTAGAGATAGGGTTTCACCACATTGCCGAGGTTGGTCTTGAACTCTTGGGCTCAAGGGATCCTCCTGCCCAGGCCTCCCAAAGTGCTGGGACTACAGGCGTGAACCACTGCACCTGACCTGCTTTTTCTTATGTCTTTCTTTTTCAGACCTTTAGCTTTTCTAACCACTTTTCAAATAATAAACCAATAAGCCTTTTTCCCCATGTATTAAATGTCAGTTCAATGTAATATCAAAGTCCAGTTTAACACTTGTCCAATCTAAACCTTCTCCCCATCCTCAGCTCAGGCCTGGGAGGAGGCAACAGGGGAGAGAGATGCACAATAGATTTCATCTCCACATTTTGCTCCCCTTCTCCTTCCCTTAGTTACTGTAGGGCTGAGATGGGGTTGGGAGAATGGGGGAGAGAAGGTCAGAGATCACGCATGAGAATCTGGACATTGTAGTTTGATACCATGGCCTTCTGGGGGGCAGATGCACAGTTACCAGCTAGTTATGGGTCCTTTTGAGGGTTTCCTGAGGTCCCCATTATGGAAGCTTTTCATGTTTCAGAGTCAGGGAAGCACTTCAGTCCCCTGTGGAGAAGAGGGGGTTGGGGGGAGTGTTGAAATGTGCAGCACACTGACCTCTCTCCGCAGAAGTGTCTTGGACTTCCCAGTGAATTCTTCCTCTCTCTTAAAGAGCCCAAGGTGTGTGTTGGGCTCAGGTAACAGAGCTGGCAACTCAGTTTCTTAACAAGTCCTGGGGATGTGGTCCAAAATAGGAGAAGCCCTGGCATCTGTTGAATGGTTTTGTGCTGTGCAGCCTCAGCAACCCTGAGACCACAGCAAACGTGGCCTTTAACATCCTGTTACCCAAACATCTGGACCCCTCAGCCAGGAAGAGGCCTAATTTGACAGGCTTCTTAGCTGTGAGCCTTGACTCCCACATCCTAGGTGAGGAGTTTGTGGCATTTCAGTTCAGTGTGGCCACTGTCCACAGTATCTAAGTCTGTGTTGGGAGAAAAGACTGATAAATACAGGTTCAGTCTGGATTACAGGGAATCTGTTCTCATCCAGGTGTTTCCACAGCATTCATTTAACAAGCATTCATTGAGCCTACTGGATTAGCTGTTGTGGGGTCAGGGAATGGTCAGGGAAGACTTCCCGGAGGTGGTGATGTCTTCTGACCTAGGTTTTGAAAGATGAATTGGATATGCCCATGAAGCTGAGTGGTACCATCCTTAGGCGTTGGCAATAGGGTCCCATTCTGGCGTTCCTTGGTTTGTATGTCTCCATGGGGCAGGAGATATGCGGGTCCAAGGGTCCAGGCCCATGCAGAGCCCACACTCTCCCTTCTAGAGTCCAGAACCTATGTTATGCTCTGGATACCCAAGATCCTGAGTTCCATGTCCATGTCTACTTCCATGGCCTGTGTGGGCCTCATTCTCTCATCCCAAGAGCAGTCTATGATGCCAGTGTGCATGCTCTGAGGTCCAAGGGATGACAGAGAAGCACCCATTTCAGGAGGCTGGGAAAGAAGGACTTGCATATGCAGCCCGGCATTTCTATTAGTGAGAGACCCCTTGTGGTGTGGGATGGCGCTGGAAAAGAAGGTTGGGCCAGCACAGGGCCAGGGGTCAGAGTGAGAATTCTGTGTTTCAAGCTGGACTACCAGGTAAATATCAAGATAGAATAGGACATGCTTTGATAATTTGTTTTGATGTATAACTTTAAAATATTTACATTTATGGCATATGGGCCAGCATTTGTACTCTTGCCCCAGGTTCTGCAAATGTTAGGAGTAGGATTGAGGGTAAACATTTGTTTGGGTGATTGGATGGCTTCAAGTTATAGGGGATAGAAGGCAGCTCTAGATTACATAGAAAATAATTCTAGTTAGGAAGGAATCCAAGAATCAGATGGACTTTAGATGAAACCTGCAGTGCCGGGCAGGCTCAGCTTGGTGAAGTAGAAGAACTGGCTGCAGGGAGGGAAACAGCAGTATTTGAGGGGAGCTGCATCAAAGCTGGCCTGTCTTACAGATAGCGTGTTACACAGAGCGGGACCTGAGAATACTACTGGTTGGCAGCTTGATGGTTCTCTCTGTAGGACCAATAGTATTGAGGGTACAGGAAATGGGAAAAGAGGGTGATCTAAGAAGAAGGAAAGGGCAGGTGGCCCCTACCCGGGTGTATTTTTCATTAGTGATTGTGCTAAGCAGGTGACAGGTGTCATTCTGCTGTGGTCAGGTTGAGGGCTCCAGGTGACCCCGGGGCTGATACTTTTGTTTCCCCTGGGAAGCTCTGTGTAGATTTAGGGAAAGCATAGAATGAACAATGTTAAACTTGAGAACACAAGACTTAGAATTTGGGAAACAGTGGTGTTTGAAAGTGCCAGCTGGGATGGTAGCCGTGGCAAGATGGGGAGTTTCAAGCTTTTAAATAACGTGTTTATTACTTACACTGCTTTTTATAACCCTAAATCTCCCAGTTTTGACTGCCAGTTGCTATGAGATGGGCTTTTTTTTTTTTTGATAGACTGTGTTTATAAATTTGGATGTTTGGATGTTAGTGGAGAGTTTTTCTCAACTCTATAGCAGCTTGAATTGATAATCGTGTGGAAAAATTCTGGGCTTTACCCACTTAGCCCAGACGCTGCTGTTTTAACCCTGTTGGATGATTGTCACACTGTATTTATTTTGATCTGTACTCTGAGATCACCTCTTCAGAGGTCTGCTTCCTCCATCTTCAGGTGTATGTGTTGGGGAGAGGAGTTCTGGGCAGGTCTTTCTGAGGGGCAGTTTGTCTCATTCCTTTGGAAATGATTGCATATTTGGATCCATTACTTGCCCTATCTGCCATCTAATGTCACATTGCCTTTGGCTACTTCATTGTGTATTGTCTCACATGAGTCTTGTCTTATGATGCTCAGCTGAGGAGGGTTTGTTTGGTGCCACGGTGTCCTATTAGCAGCATGACATATTACTTTTTGTCATTATAAAAGGAGTGAGGAGTTGAAAAGTCAGTTTCCTGGAGGATATGGAAAACTAATTCTGATTCATGTTCTCCGCTGGAACCATCCATCAGTCCGGTCCCTTGTTTGGCTGGTAGAAATAGCCTTCATCCCACTTGCTCCTTAAATCTTTATTTCTTCTCTTCCTTATCAACCCACAGCAAATCTTTAATGCTCTTCTCCACACTCTCTACTCTTCATGACAGCAGTTTCTTTCAAGAAAAGTAAATAAATGTATGAGCATTCACTGACCATGGCTGCCTTGGACAGAGCCACCCGTGTCCCTCAAACACAGCAAATGACAATCCCAAGTGGTTGCTGGCCTCTGGGAGAGACCTTGGCTTCACTAGAATGGAAGTAGAAAACTGGCTTCTCTGTATTCCCTCTGGATAGGAGCGGGGAGCATGAGATTGAGGTGCAGTGGGGGCAGGAGAGGTGGGCAAGCGTACACATCCCTGATTTTGAAGGGCTCAAGAATCCATCCCCACGCAATAGTGCTGCCCAAGTCTGCTGCCTGATGTGAGGAGGGGGATGTGGATGGAACAGTCCTCTTTGGTGGGACCCATATAGGCATGAGCAAATTCCTGGGTTCCTGGTATAGCAGAGCCATTTACGGGCTTAAGATCATAAAGACACCATGTTCAATGGTGTCTTTAGCTTGCCTGAGTATATGTCTATGGATTATATTTGGCTTGAGCATCTATCGTGAATGCATGTGTGTTTGTCTTCCTGGTACTTGGTTACATGTTGTTGGTCACAGGGAGATTTATGCATAGTGGAGAGGCTGTTGGCCTTGGGATAGTATGTTTAATTAAAAATAATTCCCTTACATATATGCTTCTGCTAAATAAATACGTAAATCCCTCTTAAGCATTTAGCATTTTGTTCTTTGCAAAGACTAGTGCAGGCAGAGATGATCCTCAGGGAAATGAAGTTCCTGGTCTTTGCTGAGTGGGATTACTGAAAAAAGGATTTACATGTATATGTTTATAAGCTGAGGAAAGCGTTCTGGGAGGCAGACACCAAAATGCCATGTATGGTTATCTCTGCATGGTGGGATTATGGTTAGACTAACTTTCTTCCTTTTATTTATCTATACTTTCTACTTTTTCTGCAGTAAAATTGCTTTGCTAAGGTATTTGAAAATAGGTAAAAAGCATTAAAATTGAATTGGGGGTTGATTTATATATATAATTTTCTTTCCCTAAAGAATAACTGGTTCTACTTTATGTTTTCATAAGAAATGGGCTTCTTTTTTTCTTTGTGACAAAGAAAAAACATTTTTATAGACCACCCTTTAAATCAAAAGGAAAAATGATACTTAAATACAATTCAATAGGCTGGCATACTATCTATTATGGGCTGGACGTGGTGGCTCACACCTGTAATCTCAGCACTTTGGGAGGCTGAGGTGGGTAAATCATGAGGTCAGGAGTTCGAGGCCAGCCTGGCCAACATGGTGAACCCCATCTCTACTAAAAATACAAAAAATTAGGTGGGCGTGGTGGTGGGTGCCTATAATCCCAGCTACTCGGGAGGCTGAGGCAGGAGAACCGCTTGAACCTGTGAGGCGGAGGTTGCAGTAAGCCAAGATCATACCACTGTACTCCAGCCCAGGTGACAGTGTGAGACTCTGTCTTAAAAATAAATAAACAAATAAAAATAATATCTATTATGTATTGCGCATCTACCATGTACCAGGCACTTGACACATCTCACTCCCAGCTGTTACAGCAGCACCGCATGGTAGCTGCTATCATCCTCCTTTTATAAACTGGGTACACAGAGGTTAACCAGCCGGCATCACAGGTGAGTGCTGAGCTGGGATTCGAGCGAATGCCTGACTCTGAAGTTTGGTTCTCCCCACATGCCAGACTGTCTCCCTCAGCACGGAGGCATCCAGGATCACTGAATTGGAATCTTGCAGGTGTTGGCTGTACCTTGTCATTGTCATTTGTCCCCAGGCATTTCATTCTTCTTCATGCCTGAATAGCAAAGTGATTCACATCTGTGCAGCCTTTTCTCCCAAAGGACCTGCATGTTACTATTGCTAAATTAATTATCTGGTTAAAAAAATCTACCTAAATAATAAAATCAGCCAACATTTATAGAGTGCTCACCATGTGCCAGACATACTAAGTTTTTTATGTGATTTGGCTCATTATATTTTTACAGCAGCCCTGGGAGGTAGATATCATTATGCTCCTTATTTTGCAGATGTAGAAACGGAGGCATCAAGAGATGTCAGCTTGTCTAGGATCACCCAGCTGGTGAGGATTAGAGATGGCTTTAGGACTTAGGCAGTCAACCCCAGGGCTATACGCCTCATCAGGACACAGTGCTGAAGAAAGTGGCTGTTTCCTTCTTGCTGGTTTGTGAATGCTAGGCCTCTCCCATGCTGTAGCCAAAATTGTGGAGATTGATTCTGGAGGAAAGGAAGGTATATGGTGATTCCCAAAGAGAATGTGAATCATTTCATGTCTAGCCAATTTCTAATCCATAAGTGGATTACTATATGGACAGAGTTTATCAATCAGCAGAGTTCTTTGCTAGAGAGTAGTGTCCTGAACTGTCTAATGAATCAGTTTCCAGTAAAAAATAGATGGAGAACAATGCTATTTAGGGAACACAGTTTTTTTTTTTTTTTTTTGAGAAGGAGTCTCTCACTCTGTTGCCCAGGCTGGAGTGCAGTGGGGCGATCTTGGATCACTGCAACCTACACCTCCCAGGTTCAAGCAATTCTCTTGCCTCAGCCTCCCAAGTAGCTGGGACTACAGGTGCACACTGCCACACCCGGCTAATTTTTTGTATTTTTTTTTTTTAGTAGAGATGGGGTTTCACTGTGTTGCCCAGGCTAGTCGTGAACTGACTTCAGGCAGTCCGCCTGCCTTGGCCTCCCAGAGTGCTGGGATTACAGGTGTGAGTCATGGCACCCAGCCAGGGAAGGTAATTTAAGAAGCATATTCCCCACTTCTCTGGATATGTTTACTTTTATCCATGGGACATCCATGATGATGTCCCATGGATGAAGTGATATTCTTGGACTACATGACCTTAGCCATGGAAAATGGTCTTCATTAGGCTGTTGTTTTTTTTTAATTGTACTTTAAGTTCTGGGGTACATGTGCAGAACATGCAGATTTGTTACGTAGGTATACACATGCATTAGGCTGTTTTTATATATTAACCTTCTAATTGTTTTTGAAGGTTTCAACAAAATCATCTGCAATATACCCATTATGCAATATCTGTAAAAATTTTTTCTTTTGAGCTTTGTGCAAAGAAAAGTTTAGGTTCCTTGAGTAGCTAGTGTGTTTCTTTCCCCAATAATGAGAATTATGTAATTCAACCTGTGCCTGTCTTTATTATCAACCTATGTCCATCTTTACTATCACTGCCAGGAAGCTTGGCACTAGGGAAACAGCATGTTCAATGATTAGGGGTTTGAGCTCTTTGCTGTCATATTGTTTGGGTTCGACTGGGAGTGGTGGCGCACACCTGTAATCTCAGCACTTTGGGAGGCCAAGGTGGGTGGGTCATGAGGTCAAGAGATTGAGACCATCCTGTCCAACATGGTAAAACCCTGTCTCTACTAAAAATACAGAAATTAGCTGGGCGTGGTGGTGTGCGCCTGTAATTCTAGCTACTCAGGAGGCTGAGGCAGGAGGATCGTTTGAACCAGGAAGTTGGAGGTGGCAGTGAGCCGACATCACACCACTGCACTCCAGCCTGGTGACAGAGCAAGGCTCCATCTCAAAAAAAAAAATTTTGTTTGGGTTCAAAACTTGATTGTTCCACTCATGGAACGGTGACTTTCAGCAAGTTTCTTCCGTGTTTTCAAATTTTTTTAATGTATAAATTGAAAATGATAATACCGTGTTTCCTTGATTCTTAGCTATACATTTTTTTTGTATTTTAACATCTCTGAAATCAAAGCGTTTTGCCATCATTCAATGGCAGCTTTCTTTCTTTGTCTCTCTCTCTTTTTGGTATGATCTCATTCTGTCGCTCAGGCTAGAGTGCAGTGGCACAGTCACGGGTGACTGCAGCCTCAACTTCCTGGCTCAAGTGATTCCTCCCACCTCTGCCTCCCGAGTAGCCAGGACTGCAGGCATATGCCACCATGCCTGGCTAATTATTATTATTATTATTTTTGTAGAGATGGGGTTTTACCATGTTGGCCAGGCTGGTCTTGAACTCCTGGGTTCAAGTAATCCTCCCACCTTGGCCTCCCAAAGTACTGGGATTACATGTGTGAGCCGCCATGCCCAGCCAACTTTTTCTTCCTTAATGACACTTTCTATTTACTTAAATATGCCATTTGCCTCATTTGGGTTACTGTGAGAGCTACCTGCAGTACCATATACACATCACTTAGCACATGAATATCCTTGCCTCTTTTTTCACACTCAATCCCAGGAACCATAGTCATCCTTATTGCTGACTCATCTGCTTTCCTTCTCTTAACTGTTCTTTTTTCTTTCAATTTTATTTAGTTTTGTTAGTTTCTTTTGCAAGCCAGTGTAAATGAATTGAAAAAAAAAAGTAGTGTTGAAAGATGCGTTAGTTATGACGACTACCAGTTGAAACCATCCAGAATACTAAAAATGAATAATAAATACCAACTTCTTGGGTGAGAGACCAAGCCCATACCCACATGTTCTTATACCAAAGGAAAAATAAATGATGACTATCTCAGGCTAATCCCAGGGACACCACTGAAAAACTGGCTTGAAATCAAGGATTATTTTTCTGGCTCATAGTTGTGGATCACAGATAATCTAAACCTCTTTCTGCTCAGCTGAGCATGATTAGGAGAGACTGCTTTATGTTATTTTAACTTACTGTCTGTGATGTCTTTCCTACATGCTTTAACTTCTTTGCTCTCTGAACAGTTATTTTAAACTCATACTATTTAGTGGCTCAGTAGCTGCTGGAATGAGGATTGGCTAATTCTGCCCATGATTAACAAGGAATTTTTAAAAAGTTGTTTTCCACTTTTCCTTAGGTGCAGTTCTAGAATCCCTACTTCCACAGTTTTTCCCTCGTGCTGTATTTCTGGAGCACCCTGATGGTGTCAGGCGGGCGGGGGCACACAAAATGGAAAGGGGCAGAGAGATGTTTGTTTAGTGCTTATCCTGTGTGCCAGATCCTTAACTGAAAGCTGACACATACTGTCTCATTTGATCCTGTGATGATACTGTGATCAGATATTATTATCTCCTTTTTACAAGTGTGGAAGCAGTCTTAAAGTGGTTAAGGAACTTGTTCAGTATCACACATTCAGTAAAAGCTAGATCTGTGATTTCAATGACATTCAGCCTGGTTCCAAAGCTCATAATTTTTTCATGAATACTCCCCAAAGTCCTTGATCTACGTCATTTGTTTGTTCATTTGTAACTTCCATCCGTTCATTCAGGGATTCGATCATTTATTCAGTCAGCAAACATTTGTCCCTTGGTTGCTCGGTGTCACGGCATGTACTGAGCCCTTAAGATAGAAAGATGAGTAAGATGTGAGTCTCCCGCTTATACCCTAGTGGAGAATGCAGATAAGCCAACAGTCATGCATCATAGGCCTGAATGCCTGCAGAGCGCTCTGTGTGTGTGTGTGTGTGTGTGTGTGTGTGTGTGTGTGTGTGTCTGTGTGCGAATGTGCATTTGTACAAGCTAGCTGGGGCCTCTCTCTCTCTCTCTCTTTTTAGAGACGGAGTCTCGCTCTGTCGCCCAGGCTGGAGTGCAGTGGCGTGATCGTGGTCATTGCAACCTCCACCTCCCAGGTTCAAGCAATTCTCCTGCCTCAACCTCCTTAGTAGCTGGGACTATAGGCACATGTCACCATGCCCAGCTAATTTCTTTTGTATTTTAGTAGAGATGAGGTTTCACTGTGTTGCCCAGGCTGGTCTCGAACTCCTGAGCTCAGGCAATCTGCCCACCTCAGCCTCCCAAAGTGCTGGGATTACAGGCGTGAGCCACCACGCCCAGCCGGGGCCTCTGTATTTTTTCTCTGAGTAACATTAATATTTATTTGCCTGCTCAAATAAGTTAGCATTCCTATGTCCCTGTCCCTGCCGTGTCTCCTTAAATTCTCTCTCCATACTGTAGCCAGTGTGGCTTTTCTCCATCTACATCTACTCACATCATTTTCCTGCTTAAAACTCTCTGAGGGCTCTCCATGGTTTCAGGATCAAGTTCAGTCTTCTTAGCAAGGCTTACTAGCTTTTTCTTGATCACCCTGTGTCTTCCCCCTCTCCTAGTGCTTGATTCAGCCGTATGGAGCTTCTGGCCAGATTTTTTTTAGCACTGCATCTTCTCTGAACCCTGTTTTTGATCCAACTAGATTGAACTTCGTGCAAATCTAAGGAATCTAAGAACATGTCTTGGGTCTCTGAGCTCTGGCCCTTTGTCCAAGGGTTTTCTCTGCCTGAAATGTCCTTTCTCCACTCCACATTCAACTCCCGTGGGGCTTTTTTTTTTTTTTTTTTTGAAACAGAATCTCACTGTCACCCAGGCTGGAGTGCAGTTGATACGATCTTGGTTCACTGCCACCTCCTCCTCCCAGGTTCAAGTGATTCTTCTGCCTCAGCTTCCCAAGTAGCTGGGGATTACAGGCCTGCACCACCATGCCTTGCTATTTTTGTATTTTTGGTAGAGACGGGGTTTCACCATGTTGGCCAGGTTGGTCTCAAACTCCTGGTCTCAAGTGATCCACCTGCCTTGGCCTCCTAAAGTGGTGGGATTACAGGTGTGAGCCACCATGGCTGGCCCCACGGGACCATCTTGTCTTCCTTTACCATCACCTCCTGTGGGAAATATTCTATGACTCCAGACCCTTGCTCAGAGGCCCCACTGAGGGTTCTCATCCTGCATGCCTGACCCGGTTGGAACACTTATCACCTAGTTTTACAGCCTCCTGTAGATCTGCCTGTTTCCTCTCGGCCTTATGGGTAGGGGCTTGACTTTGTTCTTCGTTGAGTGGGTGAATCATAAATTCACGTCAATATGAGGAAAATAGGAACTGCTAATGCTTTTGTACAAGTGTGCATTGCAAAATATGGTTAAATTTTTTTCTTATTTTTTTCAATGACTAAGTTGATTGACCTGCACTTGACATGCAAAGACATGAAAGAATGCTGCTTGAAAATTTGGAGAAGCAGTAGCCGTTAGAGAAAGAGGTGAGGGGTGGGAAAGGCAGTATACAATGTATGGAGATGAGAATGTCTGTTTTGTTGTGATTAACAAGGCATGTTGTGATTAACAAGTAGGAAACAGAACACAAGCACACACAGACTAATGCAACAGTGGAAAGATTTCTATCAAAAAAGCACATCCAGTGGAGAGAGTGACCATCGGGCAGATAGGAAGTTTCAACCTAGAGCTTGAAGAGGGACATAGGGATGATTTGTATGGTTGCTGTAGAAGTTCCACATAGGAGGAGAGGTTGGGAAGGCCCTTGGTGAATTCTTGGCTGCCAGTTGAGGGGTTGGCCTGGTTATTTGGACATGTGGCAAAATCCCAAACACCAGGTCCCAAGAATAGTGTTGCCATTTGTGTTTTATCTTCATGGTTTTCTCTGCCGGGGCAGTATATAGTAGATTCCATTTTTGTTTCTAGATGAGCATTAGGGAAAATCTACTGTGGGGTGATGGAGGATGGCTTTATTTTGAAAGTGCAGAGGAAAAATAATGGTGACACTCTGTAGTGAGCAAAGTGTACCACCCTGCAAGTCTGGCTTGCTTGCCTCATACCATCCTGGAGTTCTGGTGAATGAGAAGGTGAAAAACTCTGCAGTTAAAAAAGAAAAAGAGAATGCCCAAAACAAACCAAGAAAAATCTTGTCTTTTGAGCTCCTTGGAGTAGGGCATTGAATGTTTGTAGCCACCCTTTCATTAATTCCCTGCATGTATCTACAGCCCTTTCCAGACAGCCACGTTTTTCCACTGACAAAACATTTAATTCTTTGTGACATTTCTCCATCATTATAAATAGCCGGGAGTTTTTAATCATTTTTTAAGTGCTAAAGCTTTTTTTTTTTTTTTTTTTTTTTTTTTCAAATTGTGGAGTTTGAAGTTTTATAAAAACAAATTTTTTACAATTTAAAAAAATTTTATTTTTTTTTTAATTTTCACAAAATTTTAAATTGGCGGTTTTTTTTTAAAATTTTTTTTTTTGTAAATGTTTTTTTTTTTTTTTTTTTTTTTTTTTGCCCAGTGGGG
>CAUYLG010052468.1:0-11771 GCA_963573385.1 Cacajao melanocephalus | reverse complement strand
TTTTTTTTTTATTAAACTCCCTAACACCCCAATTACACTTTCATCTTAATTCATTTAAATAAATAAAAAAAAAAAAATGACTTTTTTTTTTTTTTTTTTTTTTTTTTTTTTTTTTTTTTTTTTTGCAAATACAGAGAAGGTAGAAAGTAGAGAGAAAGAAAGCTATGGCCAGGTTTTTTTCCTGAAGACAGAAAGCCCTAATTGGAGGTAAGAAGGAGAAAAGCGCACTCTATAAATAGCTATTGACTTTTAAAGAAAAGTAACTTTATAAAAAAATTTCCCACTGAAAATTCTGGGCTCTGACCTATCAGGTTATCAGTTCACAGACCCTTTGGTAATGGTGAGGCTGTCAAGGGAGCAGGCAGAGTTGGGATTCATGGCATAGGAGCCGAAGAGTCCTCTTGCCCTGTACATCCCTCTTTTGTTTTATCTTAATCCACTGGTTTTAGCAGTCAAGCCCAAGGTCAGCCTCCAAGAGTTGGCTGTTCTTATCAGGAGGGTCCTGATCCCATCTTTGTGAGGCTGCTCACCTGAAGTCTTCTACTGCTCCTGTCTGTCCTCCTGGGACCAGGTGTGCAGTGTAGCCATGGGCAATAGGAAAGCATTTCTTCTTTCATAATTAAAAAAATTTTGTGACTACATAGTAGGTGTATATATTAATTAGGTACATGAGATGTTTTGATACAGGCATGCAATGTGAAATAAGCCTATCATGGGGAATGGGGTATCCATCCCCTCAAGCATTTACCGGAAAAGCATTTCTTAACTCAAGGTCAGTCTATCTTAGGAACACTCCAGGTAATTCTACATCATCGAACAATTGTTCTTACATTTAATTTTGCATCTCAGATTATGCCTAGCCATATTGTATATGCTAGTACAAAAAATGTACGTACAACAAACCAAAGTAATATAATCTGAAACATTCCAAATTTGAATGTAAACTCTCTTCCATTATTATGAACCCATTGAGAAATTAAATTTCAAGATGAAATTCCCTTTGCTGGTAAAATTTTAGAGGAGAATGCCTACAATGTCTTCCTGTGTGTTTCCTTTTTCTGTTTATTCTCAGCTAGAAAGGTCCCACCAAGATACTTGGGTGCAGTCTGGGTTTCTTTTGTTACTCTAGCCTCTATTATCTTTTCCTGCAATGATTGAGCACCTCTGTAGCATCTTCAATATTAAATTCACCAAACCTCAAATCTCCCACATGTTCCAGTTTTCTTTTCAAGTTCCAGAGCATCAGCAGGGCCTGTCAAGTGAGCAATAGATTGGCTTGGCTGAGGGATTCACCATCAGCCTCAGATATGCCTACACATTCCATTACTTTATCCCAGGTATCCTTTTAATAAACCACCTAATTCATGAGGATCTATAATTTTCTGTATCATGTTTTCCAGCATTCAAGAGCACTGGCACCAAATGGATACACATGATTATAAATATAGTTGCAAAATAATTCTGTATAAAATATTAGCAAATCAAATCCAGAAAAGTATTAAAAGTATAACATACCATGACGGAGTTAAGTTTTGTTCCAGGCAGGCAAATATTGCTTAACATTAGGAAGTCTGTTAATGAATTCATTTTACTAATAGGCTAAAGGAGAAAAACCACATGACTTTCTTTTTGAGTGCTGAAATAGATTTTACTAAATCCAGCATCTTTTCCTAATTAAAGGTTTTAGTAAGTTTTGAAGAGAAGGAAAGTTTTAAAACATAAAGAGCATAAGAAGGGAGCAAACATCACATTTAATGGTACAATAACAGAGGCCTCACTAGTAAAGGTATAAGGACACCTCCTACCCCTGGGATTAATCGAGGGAGTATTAGAGTCTGAGCCAAAGCAGTAAGATAAGATAAAGAAATGAGAGATACAAATAGAGGGAGAGAGATAAAGTTATAATTATTTAAGGTTGGTAAAATTGGCTGAACTATCTAAGAAGACGGACTTTTAAGAATTTGTACTTAAGGTGCTGAATACAGAATAGCAACCTTCCTATATATTAGTATTACCTAGTTAGGCAACCAATGGGGAAAAGATGCTTATAACAAAAATATCTATAAAATACATAAAAATAATTGCAGCTGGAAAATATATGAACTGGAAGGAAATTTTTGAGAGTATCTTTTATAATCTTGGTATAGAAAAAACCCTCCTTAGCATATAACAGAGTCTATAATATGACACAAGAGACTGACAGATTTGACTAGATAAGAATTGTGAATGTCTGTACAACAAAAGACACCATAAAGAAAGTTCAAAGATGAGTGACAGACCCAGAGAAAATATTTGCAACTTGTATAACAGAGAAAGGATTTTTATCCAGAATATAAAAGACTTCTACCAATCAGTCAAACAAGTGCTAACAGCCTGATAGAAAATGGTCAAAAAGTATTGGATTCGCTAAGGATATGTCTGACGATGTAACAGACAAGCTGCCAAAACTCATTTGATATCCAAAAATATTTGTTCACTATCTCCTGGCAGCTCTCCTCCAATCAGTGATTCAGGAACCCAAGCATTGCATCTTACACACTTAGCTTCCAAGGTCAAAGTGTTCAAACTGAAGATATGACATGGACCTTGCTGTAAATGGTGCTTGCATTTCAGTAGGGGGAGATAGATTCAAGAAAAACCAAGTAAATTTAAAGAGCAAGAAAATTTCAGAGAGTGATGAGTGCTAAAGGTGAGGAACCTTATGGTGATTAGCAAAAGCTCCTCTGAGGAGATAACATTTCAGCTGTGACATTAAGAATCAGAGCCAGCTATGTGAGAATCTGAGGAAATAGCCTTTTAGGCAGTCTGCAAGAAAAAAAGGCTTTGTGGTGGGAATGAACTTGACTTATTTGAGGTGTCCAGAAAATGTTGGTTTGGAGGAGTGATGAGAGTGGTGGTATCAGATATGGGGGACTTCCAAGTTATGTAGGACCTCATAGACAGAGCAAAGTAATTTGATCTTTATCCTGTGTGCAATGAGAAACCAAGATGTCACAGTTTCAGTGGTATCTGCATAATGATGCCAGATCAACACCCCTTCATGTTAAAAACTCTCAATTAACTGAGTATTAAAGGAACATACCTCAAAATAATAAGAGCCATCTATGACAAACCCACAGCCAACATCGTACTAAATAAGCAAAAGCCGGAATCATTCCCCATGAAAACCAGCACTAGACAAGGATGCCCTCTCTCACCAGTCCTATTCAACATAGTATTGAAAGTCCTGGCCAGAGCAATCAGCAATCAAGCAAGAGAAAGAAATAAAGCACATCCAAATAGGAAGAGAGGAAGTCAAACTATCCCTGTTTGCAGATGACATGACTCTATAAGTAGAAAACCCCAGCCTGGCCAATGTGGCAAAACCCCTGTCTCCTAAATTACAAAAAATTAGCTGGGTATGGTGACACATGCCTGTAGTCCCAGCTACTTGTGAGGCTGTGGCAGGAAAATTACTTGAACCCGGGAGGTGGAGGTTACAGTGAGCTGAGATCGTGCCACTGCACTCCAGCCTGGGTGAAAGAGCAAGACTCCATCTCAATAGCAATAATAATAAAGAAATCAGAGATGACACTAACAAATGGAAAACCATTGCAATACTCATGGTTAGGAAGAATCAATATTGTTAAAATGGCCATACTACCCAAAGCAACTTACAAATTCAGTGTTATTCCTATCAAACTGTCAATGATGTTCTTCACAGAACTAGAAAAAACTATTTTAAAATTCATATGGAACCAAAAATGAGCCTGAATAGCCAAGGCAATCCTAAGCAAAAAGAACAAAGCCAGAGGCAACGTGTTACCTGACTTCAAACTATACTGCAGGGCTTCAGTAACCAAAACCACATGGTATTGGTACAAAAAGAGACAAACAGAACAATGGAATAGAATAGAGAGCCCAGAAATAAGGCTGCATCCCCACAACCATTTATCTTTGGCAAAGCTGACAAAAACAAGTAATGGAGAAAGGACTCCTTATTCAGTAAATGATTCTGGGATAACTGGCTAGTCATGTGCAGAAGATTGAAACTTGGCCATTTTCTTACACCATATAAAAAATCAACTCAGGAGGGATTAAAGACTTAAATGTAAAACCCAAAACTACAAAGACTCTGGAAGACAACCTATGCAATACTGTTCTGGACATGGGAATAAGCAAAGATTTCATGACAGATGCCAAAAGCAAATGTAACAAAAGCAGATATTGATAAATGGGATCCAATTAAACTAAAGAGCTTCCACCCAGCAAAAGAAACTATCAACAGAGTAAACAGATAACCTGCAGAATAGGAGAAAATATTTTCAAACTATGCATCCATCTGGCCTAATATACAGCATGAGAAAAACAACAATCCTGTTTAAAATGGGCAAAATACGTGAACAGATACTTTTCAAAAGAAGACATACATGTGGTGAACAAGCATATAACAAAAGCTCAGCATCACTGATTATTAAAGAAATGCAAATCAAAACCTCAATGAGATACCATTTCACATCAGTCAGAATGGCTATTACTCAATAGTCAAAAAATAACAGGTGCTGGGGAGGTTGTGGAGAAAAAGAAATGCTTATACACTGGAGGTACAAGTGTAAATTAGTTCAACAATTGTGGAAAATAGTCTGGCAATTCCTCAAAGACCTAGAAACAGAACCACCATTCAACCCAGCAATCCTATTACTGGATATATACTCAAAGGAATAGAAATAATTTTATCATAAAGACACATGAATGCATATGCTCATTTCAATGCTATTCACAATAGCAAAGACATAGAGTCAACTTAAATGCCCATCGATGATAGACTGGATAAAGAAAATGTGCTGTATTTTGTATACACCATGAAATACTATATGGTCACAAAAATGAATGAGATCATGTCCTTTGCAGGTACATAGATGGAGCTGGAGGCCATTATCCTTAGCAAACTAATGCGAGAACAGAAAACCAAATACCACATGTTCTCACTTATAAGTTGGAGCCAAATAATGAGAACACATGGACACATCGAGGGGAACAACAGACACTGAGGCCTACATAAGGGTGGAGTGTGGGAGGAGGGAGAGGATTAATCCTAAAAATAACTAATGGATACTAGGCTTAATACTTGGGTGATGGAATAATCTGTATAGCAGACCCTCATGACACAAGTTTACCTATATAACAAACCTGCACATGTACCCCTGAAATTAAAATAAACAAAAAGAAAAAAGAGAGAAAAACAAGAAGCAACGAAGACAGCTTTTGAAAATGCTCTCTGAAGGCCTTTTTGAACAAATTTGTGCTAGTTCTCCACCTCCTCTTCAGGCTTAGATTTGCTAACTGAAGTCATTTGACAAGATTTCAGTGCAGTGGAGTGTGTAAATGTTATGCAGAATGAATTACAGTTCTGTACACATTCATTTCATTACCCTAGATTCTATTAGCAAAGTTCACTTTATGGAGAAGTCCAAAATGATTTATCTAATGCCAGCCTTTTCAGGAATGTTTCAAATTCTGAGCTATAAATGGTTGTTGAAATTATTAAGAGATGTCCATTTTAGCCACTAGAAGCTCTAGCTGTGATTTTGGAATATGCCTTCACTTTCTTTTTAAACTACAAACCAGACCAACCAACAGAGCACCTAACACAGTTCCCAGCCCACAGCCCAGGCTCAGTGCTGATGAAGGAATGCAAAAGTCAGTTGTCAGAGAGTCCTCCATCCCCAGGCCTGCTTTGGATATGCTCCAGGAGAATGGGACTGTGTCCCTGATGCCCACAGCAGCTCTTGGCACATGATAGGCAAGCAATCAATATCTCTGAATGACTGAGTGGGATGAATGATGAGATTTTTCTGCACTTTAGCCACATTTTCACAAACAATGGAGCTGTCCATCCTTGTGGAACCCTTGGTTTGACAACATTGCTTTGGAAAAGTGGACCAAGGATAAGGACTGTTGTCATGGCAATCGGGCACTGCCCATATCTCCGGCATCTATCCACATCCCCTTTCACCCTCAACCTAGTGCTGTGGCCACTGGCAACTTCTCCCAGGCTGCCTCCTCAAAGCTTTTACAAATGCTGTTCCTCTTTGGGGAAAGGCCTCATCTGTACCCACCCTTGCCTCACTGATTGGCAAGTTAACTCTTGCTTATCCTTCAGGTTCCAGCTCAGATGTGGCCTCTTCCAGGGTATTTCTCTGACTCTGCACCCTCTCCCCTCACTGACTACGTAGGATTCCCCTGTTATGTGCTCTTATGTACCATTTTTCACAGTGATTATCAAAGTTTATAATTTTGTTCTGTAATTGTTTTAAGACAGCATTGTGTAGTGATTAAGAGCAGGAACACACTCTTGCTGGGTTTAACTTCAACTCTGCCATGTGCAAATGGCATGAACTTGGGCAAGGTATTTCACCTTTCTTTATTCACTTACCCATTGGTAGAAAGAAGATGACACCACTACCCACTTTTAGGGTAGTCATAACAATTAAATAAGCTAATAATTATAAATGCCACTTTGAGTTGACCCTTTTTATTTGATGAGTGTGTGTCTCCTGTGCTAGACAGTAAGCCCCATGAGGACAGAGTCGGCATTCATTTTATGAAATAAAATTCTCATATTTGGTGGTGTCTTGTCTCTGGTAGGCACTCAATAAATTTTTGTGAAAGAAATGAATGAAAAATCGTAAACTTTTTTCAACAAGCAGGTGCAAGACTAGAGGAGGAGGCCTGCTGCAAGGGATGCAGAAAGGCCATGCCTCCACCCTCAGTCTGGCTGTCATTGCTAACATCACTGAGCCATGGCTGCTGGGCAATTGCTGGGAAAAGAAGCACTTTCAAAGCCAACTTAGCACCTACTTTGTGACAAACTGTCAACAGCATCCAGTTCTGGCCCTATAGGTCCTTGAAGAATAAAATCATTCTCAAACATATATACGTGGCTCTAATGAGATGTGTTAAAGTAGAGCAGTGCTTTTCAAGTTTTGTATGAAAGCTACAGGATTTGTTAGAACATAGACTGCTGGCCCCACCCTCAGTAATTCTAATATTGAATTAGCTCTGGGTTGGATTTGCATTTCTAACAAGTTCTACTTGCAGCAAATCCTGTTGGTCCAGGGACTACGTTTTCAGAACCACTGAAATATGGGAAGGTTCTTGACATGAATGGGGAAGCAGGGTGATTAAATTTGACTCTAGGAGAGTGGTCACAGGGGTGGTGACATTTGAACTGGGCCTAAAAGAATGAGAAGGATTTTGCAGGATAAGGACACAGGTTCCCTGCAGGGCATGAGCGAGACATGGAGAGATGAGAGTGTGTGTTTGGCAAATGATCTCATGTGGGAAGAGGCAGAGGCTGCTGAGCCTGCAGCGTTTCAGGGTCATTTATTCCTTATTCTTGGTCAGCATGGGGAGAGGTAGCCTGGGGAGAAGATGGACCTGAGAGAAGACAGGATAGGCAGGAAGAGCTTAAGCTCTTCAGCTTTGTAGTTAGACAGACCTGGATTTGAATCTTGACCTCATCACTTACTACCTGCAGGACTTTCAACAAGTAATTTACTTTCCTCAGCCTCAATTTTCTCACCTGTGAAATGGGACAGAATAGGAACTGTTTCATAAAGTAACTGTGGACTAAGTGAGCTAATAGATGTGAAATATTTGGCTTTGTGTTTGGCCCATAGAGGATACTCTGTAACGGGAGCTATCGTCAGTATTAGTCATTAGTACTGGTCAGTCTAATGCAGAAATGACCACACTGAAGATGTTTATACATCTGCCTTCCCCACCAGGCTGGGTTCCCTGGGCATGGTCAGTGACACCTCATCAGGGATCTCTGCTCCCGTGCAGGCCTCTGGTCTGGGAGCAGTGTCAGGAAGCCAGCAGACACTAGGAAGAGAAGCAGGATGAAGAAGCCAGAGAAGCTGGAGGAGGCTTCTGCCTACGCCCCAGCATGACCTCAAACAGATGGCCCAGCCCCAGGAAACTGTAAACCCAAGCCCAACTTTAGGCTGCACTGACCCTTCCCAAGGGAAGAGGGCTTGCCATGGTACAGTGAATACAGCAGTGAGCAAGACAGTGTCCTGCATTCATGAAGGTCAGGAAAGCTGAACCAGATGAGAAATCAGGTAGCTTTTCAAGGAGCTCATGGGTAATTATACTAGGATATGTGGGTTGGAAGCGCCTGCCCTTGGGAACATTCCTCCTGGCAGAAGGGCCCAGTTCACTGTTGGTGATTTGGGGATAAAGAGAAGGGCACATGAGGTCCTGCTCTTTCTCTCTTCCATTCTGCAGGAGTGAGCCTGTCCATGGCAAGCTCCAGCCAGCTCCGCTCCTCCTGCCCTACCTCTTACGTGACCCTGCTGCCTAGTCTGCATGTCAACACCCAGAAGCCCTCTTGCCCACTGGTATCAGCCACATGTTCTAATATCAACTGTATTGGAAACAAAGGTGAGATTTTGTTCTCCCATCTGCCTTGCTTTTTTTTTTTTTCTTCTTCTTCTTCTTCTGTTATTGCGTCAGAGCTAACATGGAGTAGAAGGGTGCTATTTTGTGGCTCCTCAAACTCTCCAACAAAGGGGTTAGAAAGGGTTAGGAAGTGCTATTTTAGATAAGGGAGTTGAGAAAGACCTCTATGATGAAGTGACATTTTGGTGGGAGTTCTGAAGGAAGTGAGGGAGAAGGCCATGTGGGAGAGGAGTACTCTGGGGAGAGGGAGCAGCTTGTGCAAAGGCCTTGAGCCAGGCATTTGCTTAGCGTGTGTGTGGAACAGCAAGGATGGCAATGTGGCTGAAGCACAGTCACAGCAGAGGTGACAATTCTTAAGGATTCTTGGCTTGCTGTCCAGGGGAGGAATTTGTCTAGATTGGATAATAGGTACATTACAATTTATAGAAAGAATAAATGCTTCATTCTGGAAGCCCACAAACTATTGTCTTGAGCAAGTTCCCCCACCCCTGCTTGGTGCCAGGACTCCCCTTTGAGGGCCAAGAGCTGGAGAGATGTGCCAGAGACAGACTGGAAGATGCATGACATCCCTTGGGAGAGACTGGCTGGTAGGAAAGATCCACAAGACAGAAAGCAGAAGTGACCCTCAAGTTGAAAGGCTTGAACCTAGCTGGGTGATTGATTACCAGGAGACCACCCTGATTTTGTTCTCTAATTACGGTGTTTATTTGATGCATCATATTGGGCCTGAAACCCTTAATACCAGCCGGTGCTGTTCATTGTTACAATGTCCTAATTAAGCTTTGATTTATATGCTAATTTTATTCCAAGTGTGTTCAAAAGGGGAAAAGTTATTAGACTTTATTTTGAGATTACATTTTAATCCTGAGGTCTGCTGGAGAGCACCATGTTTATTCTGTTGGCTTTTGTTTCCAGGATGTTGGTGGCAATTGTGATTATTTCCTTGGAGGGGAAGGATGATGAAGTGGTAAGGAGCTGTTTAGAGTCGGTGGGGCTGCTGCTAATTGGAATTATGTAACCTCTTGCCTTTGCCTTGACAGCTTTGCAATGAGGCTTGCCTTCCCTGCCCAGCTGCTTAGGAGGGACCACAGGGATGTGCCTTAGGGATATGGCAGGGAACATTCAGAGGGAAGACCATTACATGAGGGAGTGATTGGATTTTGGAATGTGAGGGGAAATTGGGCTTTACCACATGAGTCCCTGAAATTTGCAAGAGTCACGCAAAAACCAGCAAGGGGAGCAGCTGATCTTTGCTGCAGAAAAGATGTGTTTTGTTTGTTTGTTTTTATACCGTTATTTATCCTAAGTGGCTGTCTCTTGAAATTTCCTGTTCAAAGATTAAAAAGTCTCATAAACTGAATTATCTCTGGATCTTAGTAGGTTCACATGGCTTCATAAATACCCTGAAATAGTATGAAAAATAGGGTATGCATCTGCACATATGCACTGTGCATGCGTGCGTTGTCTGGGGACAAGCCCAAAGTTTCCATCAGATTTCCAGCAGTACCGGACCTTCAAAATGTTAAGAATCACAGGACTGGGGAACATCCGGCTTGGATCTGTAATTTAATTTCCTGAGACTGGATGTGTGGCCTGAAAACACAAATTACCAACCAGCAGTCCCTTTCCCTCTGCCCATCCAAATCATAGCTGCCCGGCTCCACAATGGTGCCCAAGTTGAGAGGGCCATGGGAGCAAGTTGAATTGGGAAGGATGCTTACCTGAGCTCAGAGGCATGGCCAAGGACCCATTATCTTTCCTCTTAGTGACCTGAGAGTCCTATTTGTCCCAACTTCTGAGGGAAGGGAAGAATTGCTTATAAAATAGATGAGACTTCTACACAAACACTCAGAGACACACATTATTCAAAATCCTTTGTAACCTGGAGTGTGTGTACTTCCCATGTCAGCCTCAATAAAGGGTCCTCCCCTGGGCCTCCGGCTTTTCTGATTGGATTTTATGTCTTTTAAATTTTAACCTCTTCTCCCATCTCCCTGCTAACTAACAGAAAATGGAATAAAAGTTTAACAGGACCATATTCATTTCACTTTCTCCTTTTGTGACCTAGTACAGGGTCTGTGGCTCAATATATATTGCATTTGACATCTTTAGTTTACTCTAAGAAATCCAACTTGGGGATTGCAGTTCCATAAAATTATAGCATCTAACATTGATCGAGCACTTATGTGCTGAACATTTTACCAGCATCATCTCATTTACTACTCTCCCAAATCTTCTAGGGTACATTCTATTGTCAACCATATTATACACATGGGGAGACTAAGGCCCAGAGAGGTTAAGGGCTGCTTTGGAGTCACATATCTAGTATGTGGTTAGCTGGGATCCAACTTGGGTCTGCAAGGCTCTAAGTCTATGGTCAGAACCACTATGCTGAACTGTGTCCTCTTGGATTCAATTACTCCTGTTTTTGTTTTTTTTTTTTTTTTTTGAGGCAGGGTCTCGCTCTGTCACTTAGGCTGCAGTGCAGTGGCATGATCATAGCTCACTACAGCCTCCACCTCCTGGACTCAAGTGATCCTCCTGCCTCGGACTCCCAAAGTGCTGAGATTACAAGTGTGAGCCACCATGCCCAGCCAAGGGCCCTATTGCTTCTTAAGTGTCTCTCTTTTTCAAAATTTTCTGCAGTGGCCATTCACCCATCTCCCTGGGTATAAGAACATGAAGAACGGGTCAAACCCTCTAGTCTAGGCTTATATTTTTTTACAAGGGTACCAAGAACTGGTTTGTAAGAGAACAGGGCAATGCCATCTAACTTCAGAAGGAAGGTGACCTCCAAAATGGTCATACTGCTCTCATTTTCTCAAGGTGCCTTGGCTCTGCACTGGTTCTCAGTCTTGAGTCATCTAAGCCTTTCATCTGACCTAGTTGAATTATGATGTGGCTTCAGAAAGTTTCTAACACCTGCTTCTGATACAGGTATCTTAGAGCCTTTGCTATTCTTTGCAGCTTGCCTGTATTTTTAGCTTTGCATTTCAGGTTCTGTCAGCTTTTCTGAAGAGTTAAAATGCCCCTGCTCACTTTTACTGCTCCAAGGGAAGAATATTTGCTATCTCCACAGATGATAACCCTGGGATGGAAAGGATGTCTGCTTTTCTAAGGCTTCTAGGTGACCTATAAGAGTTACAGTGAAAACATCTCAATTTATTTTATTTTTTATTTTTTTTGAAAGAAAAAGAGAGAAAAGAAGAAAGAAAGAGTGAAAGAAAGAAAAAAAGAATGTAAGAGAGAAAGAAAGAGGAAGAGAAAGAGGGAGAGAGAACGGGATTCTTGTTCTATTGCCCAGGCTAGAATGCAGTCTAAAAATG